>APFE031050858.1:231869-345793 GCA_000404065.3 Pinus taeda | reverse complement strand
AAAAACTGCTAAAAATAGTAAGTTGTGCTACAATTAAGGAAACTGAAAATGTTGAAAGAGACAATTGTGGGGGTCCAAATTGGATAGGTGGGTGGCCACCAACATCCACCTGGATCATAGCGGCAATTAAATGCAAGGCAGACAGATCTGAATAGACTTTTGAAGCATTAATTGAAGGTAGTTGCCATCTAGCAAAGGGTTGGCTTTCTGCATATTCAAGTTTAGTAGAATTTAAAACCCTACTAGATGCAATAGCGAACATATCACGAAGGGGATTTTCTTGAACAAAGGATTCTTGTTCTTCAATATCACGGTATGAGACAGACTTTCTAATTGGATCCATTTTATAGAGTGATGTAAAAATGAGTACTGACTCGTCAAACCAGACGTTACTGGCTCTGATGCCTCCAATACTGTGCTCACTTATTTCCAGAAACTGTAGAGATGTACATGCATATTTATTCTTTCGGATCTCCAGATTGCTCGCATTTTTAATGGATCAGGTTAACATTTCCAGAGTATTAATGAACATGGAAACATCATAGTTCCTTATGAGATAGGTCTAAAATTTTAGCTATAGAATAAATTTTAACATTTATGGTATGTTTTGAGATTGTGTTAATTCAAATTTTTTAGAGAGTTGTGCATTTTTATTGTGGTATTTTAGATTCTAGATTTTAGAAATATTATGAGATAATAGTTATTAGAGAGGTCAACCATTTGACTCTTTACTTATCCTTCGATTTAGAACAAGAAGTCTATAATTTTAGGTTTCATTTTAAATAAATTTAAATTTCAATATAAAAATAATAATCATTTATTTTAATAAATGGTAATTTATTATGACATTATTAGTTTTTATTATAATATTTTATTTAATATTTGATGGTTTGTTATCTAAAATATTAGGTTCTAATTGATTCATATCATTCAATTTTTAAAATATTTTTAAAATTTAAAAAAAAAAAATCAAGAGAAAATCATATTTTATATTTTTTGGTTGGAGTCCTTAATTAAGATGGAACCCGTGGATGTGAGATATAGTACTAATAATTTCCAATTAACAAAATAATTTAACATTTTTATAGTATGAATTGAGAATAGCTTCAATTTAGATTTATTAAGAAAGTTGATTATTTTATGTTAATTAAGATTTTAATTTAATTTAAATTTCTTTTATTACAAGAATATGCAATCCGCCAATAATTCAAGATTAAAATGTGTGAATTTTAAATTTCAATTTCAATACAAATGATGTTAACAAAATACATTAAATATATAAAAAATTATTAATTTTTAATTTATGCCATAGGTATGACTATTTTGAAATACTGCTTCCTTATCATATTATCAATAATTATTATTATTATTATTATCTTAAGCGAATATTGAAAACCGTATCAATTGCCCTTTTAGCAAGCATTTTTCGCTACCTACCAAAGCCCATGTGTACAACTAGATGAGGATAGATTATTGAATTTTACAGGTATTATCTAGTGGCTAGATTGTAAAGACGTGGATTACCAATACTCTTCTTCATGTGCAATAATAAGAAATCTTTTTATAAAATGCAAATGTATAGACGGGTAGATTGAATATCTAGTCATCTTCGTCTTCTACATTTAAGTCAAATGATTTTTATGATTGCTTTAAACGGAATTAAATGGAATGTTAAAAGTATTGTTTCTCGTGGTTCTGAGCAATAAGGTTTTTCCGTTGTACATAATATTAATTCATCAAAATTATTTATTAGTGGGATTTAGCGTAATTTATTGAAGTGTGTTATGGTTAATAATTTGATTGAAAGATTTTTAATAAAATAGTAATATATATATATATATATATATATATATATATATATATATATATAAATTTAAAATTTAAATAAAATTAAATAATTATATTACATGTTGTCGTACAGAATGTCTAAGTATTGCGACAACGCTCAGATCGGGGGCTGTCACCCTGATCTCTGATCTCTTCGTTTAAGCCGTCTCCCTAGGCTAAGGGGGTAGATCCTATGGGATAAAGGAGGACCAACTGGGAACCAACTGGGTGGGAGACACAGCGAAAACAAGCACTTGATTGATTAAAACTTGATTAGATCCTGCTATGCTTAGTACCAGTGCCTTATGGAGTTAATGATTAAATAAATGTTTATCAACTACTGCCAAAATATGAAATTTGTAATTCCAAGATTAACAATCATTTACCATCAACTAACCCAAGCAATGAAAGATATTCAATAAATGCACAATGCTTTAACAATTAAACTTAAAAAAATCAAATGCTTTAAATGACTATAAAATTTAAATGCTGACGCGTTCACAAAAAGATTCACCACTTTTCAATAATAAGACATTTAAGCGTATTTAACTATAGAGAAGTGGAACATAAAAACCACAAAAGTTACAAAAATGAATTTTCAATTTTTTAGTCAATCTCTTTTTTATTTTATTTTTTATAAAAAATTCTAAGTTTAAAATAAAACAAAATTAAAGTCTAAAATTCTAAATAAAAGCTTAAGGACTAACTTTTTGTATTTTTAAAATATTTTATTTTTTCGATATTTTTATGATTTTGAAACAAAACCAAAACTAAGATAAAAATAAAGATTAAACTACACTAAACTAAAAGCTAAACCAAAATTAGAACTAAACTCTAATCTAAATTTAAAGCCTAACTAAATGGGCTTAACACATGAATATATATAAACTAAAAAGAAAACCCAAAATCTTAATTTTTATTTAATTTAAATTCTAAACTATTCAAATCTAAAACCTAAAACCTAAAGTAAATAACACTAAAACAAAAATTATAATTCTAAAGATAAAACCTAACCATATCAAATGAAGAAAGTAAGAAAACAATTTTATTTTTATTTTTATATTATATATATATATATATTAAAATACACAAAATAAAGAAGAAAAACACACGCTAACCTAAAAGTAAATTAATCTGAACTAAAATCAATAACTAAAATGAATCTAATTTTAAACCTAGTCGTATGACAAAGGAGAGAATTGAAATGATTTGAGTTTTTTATTGTGCAGGCTTGGAGGTCGACGGCGGCAGGAAAGCAGCACGTTGTTTCGATGGTGAGTGAGATGGGAGTGTGGAAATATCTGCAGGTTGGAGCGGATGAGGGTACCGGAAAGCTTTCACGCAGGTTTGAGAAAGGATCTCGAGCAAGGGGAGGACGAATTTGCCAAAGAGCGATGGGTGGAGTTGATGGAGAAACGATGGGCAGAGAAGCATGAAATAGCAGCATGAGAAAGGAGAAATGCATTGAAACTTCAATTTTTCGTTTTCTGTTATGCGTCGATGCAGGTCTGTATGGGAAGATGGATGGATATGCAGAAATCCAAATAAAGCCAGGGCAACACGGATGGATTTGACAACAGCGTGAAGATGGCTGAGCAGACAACGCGAGGATCGTAGCTGTGTATACGGCTACATGAGATTTGGCAGCAATCCAGGAGCTATGAAAAAAAATTCAGTAAAATGAAACCCTGAGCAGCAAACGACTCTGATAAACCCTCAAATTCCCTCAGAAATTTTGAAAATCCGCTGAAGATTATCCCTGCAAAAATGATGCTGAGGCCAGATCTTACCCTCCAAGGCCTAGATCTGGCTTCAGAACAAGATTATATCCTCAGATCCAAAACCTGTAACAACAAAACAAACACCCAAAAATCAAATGCGCAAGGATGAAACTAAAAAGAACTAAAACACCAACCAAATAATTACAATATTCACAGATTAACGACTCTAAGTAGCTAGATTTGTCAATAATCCACAGAAATATTTTCAAAATTTTAGATTTACTATGAGATGCTTCAGAAAACCCCTGATGCATTTAGAAGAAAGGACTCAGATGATAAGCCCGATATCAAAACTGGTTGGGCTCTTCAAAAAAGTGCTTCTCGAGAGTTGGTTGGTTTAGCCAAGAACTTCCCCAAACACCCGTTGATCTTCGAAATCTAGATTTTCCTGCACAACTTACTTCAATCTTCAACAAAGAGGGAGAAAATAATACTAAAATCCAAATCTAATGGAGATACCTGCCATCATATTCAGAAATTCTACTACCATTCGAACCCTAGTGACTAAACAAGATACCTGTGTTTAAAATCACTCTTCATCAAGCTATTATCAATGGCTAAAATTAAAATCATGCACAGAAACAAAACATCTTACAACATTTCCGGAAAAGTAACTCCAGCAAGATTTAAACCCTAAAGTTTTTTTTTTATTGCACAAGAAAAAGATTACAAGAGAGCTTTCTTCAGCACAAGACTCATAGATTGAATGATCTCAAATGACCCCTGACACCCTAGTTAAAGGAAAATTTCCCAACGGCTAGTTCGATTGATCCATGTCAAAATGATCTCGACCGTCAATGAGAATCAAAATCTCTTTTAATCTCATCCTTCGAAATTTTAAATGCATTTTAATATATTAAAAAATTAAAATCTTGCATTTATTTCCTCAAAACTTTGACTTATTATTATTTTATTTTATTTTTCAAATTTTTATTTATTTTTTAATATTTTATTTTTATTTATTATTAATTTTTATTTTATTATTTTTATTGGACCCTCGAACTTAGCCTTTGGAAAAAATCACTTAGGACCTATGAGGGGATTAATTATTTTCTAACCCTCAAGACACTTTACATCATGACTTTTACAATTTTACATTTCAAAGGGAAAAACCCATCTGACAAAGACCCTCATGGACTATCCAGTTCTGCAACACAAACATAATCTAGCAGATCAGCACACTAGGATTCCCCTAAGATTCTAATGACAAAATTCATTCTGGCTTTGGGGTTAGGCTAAAGGAAAACTTTGCTGATCATGGATTGGTGAGACAAAAAACCTTCCGGAATGTAGATTATCACTAGAAAATTAGGTTTGCCTAGGCAGTTTACATACATGACTCAGATCTGCTAAGATTATTTACAATTTACACATGCATACTAGGTTTATAACATAACATGATGGCGCTGATGATGACAGTCAAATGGCATGGACACGTCGATCAAGCGCTATCCCTTTTGCGAAAAAAGGGGGTGTACTGCTATGGGTAGTTGGCACGTAGTGGTCAACACTACCCACAAAATATGACCACTTTTCATATGGACAATATAATTAGACAATATAATGTCACGACAACAATGTGGTTATAATAACAAAAGAAAATTACCGATAGCTAACAACAAAGGAAAAAAGATCGATGTAATAAGACCCTATACCATGTCGTTACCGTATATAGCGAGGCACTAATTGTCAAACATATTCTGAAATATAGCTAATAGAGACTTATCTATCATTGGCTTGTCTCAATCTAACTTATGTATCATTATCTAACATGCATAATGTTAAATTACTAAATATTATTTTGTATATTTTTAGTTTAAGGTATTAAATTGTATTTTTGTATTTCGGCTTCTCTGATCCATAATTTTGGTCTCTACATTGCTCTCTATTTAAGTATTTGCCATGGTTTGCCTCTTCATCTGGTCCTGATGATGAACAACACTTGTTGGTTCGAAACGCGTAGGCGTAAAAATTCTCTTATGTGATTTCTACCGAAAGGCTTTGCTTAATGTATTAAATTGTAATTGCTTTATAATATTGGGTTTTATGTATGACTTTATTTTTATTTTGTTTTATTTATTCTATTTTATAAATAATATTTAATATCTTTCAACTTAAAAAAAATAGAGTCTTGATTCAACTTTCAAAATACGTTAATATTATTTTAAATTATATAAATATATATATATAGATATATATATATAAACAATAATAAATGTGTTTTTTGGTAGCGATAATAAACTAACTCGTATTTTCAAATTGTAGCTAATACCACATGAAAATACCATGGGTGAATGAATACCATGGGTGGATGTCACTTACAATACCATGGGTGGATGCCACTTACAGTACCATGGGTGAATGAATACCATGGGTTGATGCCATTTTCCCTTCGGATCATTCCTCCCTCCTTAAGAAGCAATGGTCCCCATTGCGTGAAGTTCCCTCCTACGAAGCCTTTGTTGAATATGAAGAGCCACTAAAGAGGAGGGTTTTATGTGGTTAACCCATAACCATGATGAACGGAGATCCGAGATAGATACCCTATAATGCTTATGACCAACTATGATACTGACAGTGTGCGGCCTAACAAATGGACTTCGATAAAGTGTGGGTTTGTGGATGACCCATAACCATGATGAACGAAGATCCAAGGATAGAGATACCCTGTAATGCTTGTGACCAATTGTGATACTGATAGTGTGTGGCCTAGCAAATGGACTTCGATGAAGTGTGGGTTTGTGGATGACGCATAACCATGACAAACGATGGTCCGAGGATAGATATACCCTGTAATGCTTGTGACCAACTATGATACTAACAGTGTGCGACCTAGCAAATGGACTTCGATGACAAAGATTTTGTGCAGTTGACCCATAACCGTGATGTTGGTTGAAGATGAAGTAGCATGTGTCTACAGAGCTTGGGGTGGGAGGGCACATCTCTAAAGGACCCAAGTCAAATACTGCTATGCTGAAATTGATGAATGTGAAGCAGGTGCCTCTAAAGCGGGGCGGGAGGCCACATCTCCAAAGGGAACCTACTTCGAATGTTGCTCCAGAATTAAAATGGACATAACTCGGTCAATATAGCTTAGAATATTTATTATAACCTATTTTTGTAAATAGAAGGAACATTTTGTATCTTCCTATGTGTTGGAAATCCTTATTTGGACGCTCTAGAATCTCATATTTGCACTGCAATTTTTCCATCATCACAAAAGTTCTGGAAAAATCGTTGATTTTAAATGAACGATATCTCCCACATCGGAACTCCGATTCGACCCATTTTTTTATGCACCAAATTTGCAAAAAAAATATGGGAGATCCACCGTCCACAAATTGTCGTAAGAAACATTTCTGCAACATAGCTGATTTTAAATCAGCGATATCTCACTCATCGGACTTCGATTCGGCCAAATTTTTTAATTTTTAAATTTTTTAATATATATATTATATATATTATTATATATATATATTATATTATTTATTTATTTATTGGTATTTTTTTGCAAGGAATCCAGATATGTTATTTGTTTTTATAAATTTTGCACAAAAAATTTAGATCTGATCTGCAAACTCGCCACCCAAAAACATTCTTGCAAAAAAAAGAAAAAAGAAAAATTATTCCTGCTTGGTGCAAGAAAATGCTTTGTGGAGGACGTAGCACATGCCTAAAGTTGGTTGAATATTGTTGCAAAATTTGAAACTGAAATATGCATCAAACCCTCATTCCCATGGAATCATAACTTGCTCTGATACCACTGATCCAGATCTTGGGGGGAGCCCCCCAAGATCTGAAAAATTGAAATGCCAGAAGAAAAAGAGGAGAATGCACAATAAACAAAACCACAAAGATTTTTTTTTATTATAACTGAGAATAATTGTAAAATCTACATTATGGCGGACAAACTGTCCTTTTACAAAATGCGAGTTGTTACATATAGTATTTTTCGGTTTCAATACCACAAGTAAATTCCATGGGTGAATGAATACCATGGGTGGATGTCACAATACCACAGGAAAATACCATGGGTGAATGAATACTATGGGTGGATGTCACTTACAATACCATGGGTGGATGCCACTTACAACACCGTGGATAAATTCCATGGGTGGATGAATACCATGGGTTGATGCCATTTTCTATTCGGATCAGTTAAGCTCTTTTAAAAACCACAAAAAATGGTTGCAACCAGGGACTTGGTACCCACAAACCCAGTCTTGCCTCAAGAACCTCCACAAACTTACAAAGAAATTTGTCTATAACCCAAATTTTCTCTAGATTTCTTTTTACCGTACACACACACATACTCTCTCTTAATCACGTCATAATTTATGGCTATTGTTCCTTATTTCGCCATCTAACATGCATCTTCTTTTTCATATTTCACATATATTTTTTTGAATTTGGTATTGCTTATCAAATGTTATGGTAGATGCAATTATTTTCACAACTGTTATGGATTAACAATTAACCAAGTAAATGAATAAGAGATGTGCCCTCAAGTCCATATCTTATTTACACATGCATATAAACATGTCTTAATATCATAACACTTATTGAAAATATCACATATTCCATCATTGAAATGAATAATATCAAAATCAAATTTTGTTATCAACCACATAATATAACTCAAACATTTACAGTACTCCTTGATGGGACCCCTACTTATTGGTTATTTTCGTATTTATGTTATTGTTGGCAAAGCACAAAAGATCACAATTTATCTAAGGCATTGCAATTCTTTGCAGGGTAAATAAGTTGGTCCATATAAGAGTCAACAACTTACACAAACTAAAACAACACAAAACATAGAAGAGAGTTTATGTCCTCATGACATTCCACCCTCAAGGAAAAATGAGGTTGGAGGTAGACACTTCTCTTCCCAAGTTGCGTCTAGTGATTTTCACATCAATTGGAATATTGTCTATTGAATCGACTACCTAGTAAGATATGTGTGAAACCATACCTAATTATTTGCAAACCTTGTTATCAGTAACTAGATTTGGAAAGTGAATATGTGATCCCAATGCTTTTCTTCCTTGAGCTTCTTGTTCACGGGCTTCTTTTATGGTTTTCTTGTTGCTCGTGACTAAAGAGGAGTTAATTGATTGCTTAATCATGCCAACATTTGAAGGGTTTAATGATTTGAATTTTGGTGCCTCCTGAGTATGGGGCACCATCCCCTACTTGCTCTACTTCCTCATTCCCCATCAACTCTTTTTTTCGTCTATGTTTCCCCCACTTCCTTGCCCTGATCATCCTTAATGTAATCATCTCGAGGATCTACCTGTGTGCACTTTTTTAGATTTTTGGCTTAGAACCTAAAAGCAATTTTCCAAATCTTGGGATGAAGAGCATTGAGTATTTAAAACTTCACTAGAAGACTCATTATATTTTTATGATTCTTTATCAAAATGGCGACGATGATGTTTACCTTCCTTCAAAACTACTAAAATTTAGCGCGCACACACACACACTCTCAAAATATATTTTTATTAAAAATAAATTATGAAAAAAGGGGGTGGTAGGAGTGGGGTGGGGGTTGGGGGGTTGATTTATCATTCCAAGGATCGATGGGAATACACCTTCTCCCGGGGTCTAGGAATCATCACAAAAAACGAAGCAGCATCCTACGTGCTTCTACAAGGTCTTTCTCTCGCTACGAAGAGAAACATTCAAGGTCTCATTATCATTGGTGACTCTGCCATTCTTTTGCACCGCCTTATAAATAACTCTCTTTCGTCTAACATCAAACTCTAAGTTATTGTTAAAATGATCCATCATATGCCAAGAAGCTTTCACTCCAAATCATTTATTCATGTCCATAGGCACAACCATAAGGAGGTAGATCACCTCACGAATGAGGGGGTCCATCTAACAAAGGGAAACCTTAAAGTGGATGGGGTTCGAAGCCTAACCCCAGTTCCTTAAGGTTTCCCACAAACCATGTTTTGTAAGTGTTAGTTTTTAGTTGGTCTTTTTTGGAGGATCTACAATCTAGCATTTTTAGAACATCGGAATGCCCCTGTGCTTACTCCAACGTGTATTTTTGGATCACAATTTATAATTTTGTTGCTTACTACAATGTTGATTAGTCTTGACCAACAATAACTACTTGTAAAGGCTTTATAATTATGCCCCCCAACACAAACTTCATGAAATATAAATATATTTTCAATTAAGGTGTAAAAAATGAAATTAAATAAATAAGTATAATAAATTTACGAATTCAACAAATATTTTCCAAATTAACTTCCTTTAAAAAAAAATTATAACAAAAATTGGGTAATTTATATTTTAAAAATGGTTGTAACATAACTAACAACACTATCGAAACATACATAATATTGTCAAGTTTTACGATGTTAGCCCAAATCCAAGGCAACATACATAGTTTACACGTATATACTGGCCAAATATCCCATTTTTTGTTATTACAATATATTCTTTAAAAGATACCCAAGATATTGATAACCTTATATAACATAAGCTAACAAAAAGTATAACGACTTGTATCCTCTTAAAGGTCAATGGTAGTGTGCATTGACTCCTACTGTTCAATTTTCATGTCTTCAATAGGTTGGATCATTGTATCCTCCTCCTTTCGTTCCCCTTGACTAAACAACCATTGATTAAAAGCCCTAGAGTATGCATCTTTTGCAAAATCTCTACTAAATTCTTTATCAAATTTCATTCCACCTCCAAAATGGCAAGTTGTTGCGTAACTTGAATGTAAGTACTCATAATATCTACAATTTGCAATATACACCGTTGTTCATATTCATAAGATTTAGAAGTAAAAGAGAAAGTGGATGTTATATTTCCTTAAATCATTTCTTCACATGCTCTGAGAATCTTGCTAAGTTGTTGCAAATCATAATGATTCATTTTGAATAAACCAATTCTAGAAAGCCAAAGATAAATATGAGCCATAGCAAAGCAATATGCCCACAATACTAAATCTAAAAGCACTTGATGAGAGCCAACACAAAGCTTAGGGAAAAGCCCCCAATACATGTAATCAAGGCTTAAAGTAATGTCCACAACCATGGAGTAGAGGTAAGACTAGGGTTTGGAGCTTGAGACACACCAATTGAACATCCAATACACCATTCCCCGAATAACCAAAAACAATTTCTCACTGACAAAGATAAGAAATTACTACAGTGCTAATAATCTTGCTAATTTTTTACAAATCATGATGATCCATGATATATGAACCTATCCCAAAAAAAGCTCAAGAGAAATCTTACTCTTAGCAAAGCAAGAAGTGCACAATCCTAAATTTAAAAGTGCTTGATAAAAGCCAACACAAAGCTTGGGAAAATTTCCCAATACCCATATAGTCAAGGCTTAGAGCAATGCCCACAACTAGATAACGAGATTAATACTATGATTTGGAGGTTGAGACTCACTAATCGAGCACCTAATACACCCCCTTGAAAGTAATCTACATCGCCAGACAAGAAATGACTATCGTGCTAATAATCGACTCTTGAAAACTAGCCAAAATCAACAAACACAAAGCAAACAAAGTGATAAAAAGATAGACCATAATAAATTTCGAACACAAGCTAATATGAAATAACTACCCACAATCTTTCACCATACAAAAGTCCAATGCTTCCATTATCCCACCTTGCATACGAAATAAACCTCTACTTTCCCCCGAGAACTCTTGCCACGGGGGAGGGTCTCTTAGGTGAAAGACACACAACACATTTAACGTACTTGTCATTAATTTCAAAAAGATGCAAAAAGGTGATTAAGAAATGACTTGGGTGGCACTCTTAAGTAAATTTCAGGTAATTGTCATTAATTTCAAAAAGATGATTAAAGTATGACAAGTCTTATTCTTTGACCACTTGGAATTATAACCTTTTAAGACTCGGTAGAAAAAGGTTGTTTGGATTAGTATAGTCTCATCTTAAACTTAAACTAAAATAGTGCCAAATTTATAATTAGCTCAAATGATTTTTTGTACATCAATTTAAATATTAGATTAGAGTCTCCCATTACTACTAATGATTGAATTTATGCTCTCATCTCTCTTAGTTGTTGGATAAAAGTCCCAAAGGCATAAAACGAATTAATTTATTTATAAGATTAATAATTTCTGAAATTAATTTTGCGTAATAAAGGTTGTTTAATTCTTCATCAAGATCTCATGCTTGAACTTCATAAAAGGATACAATAATTCACAACTAACTTTTCACATGAAGAGGAGGGTTATTTTATTTATTTCTTTAATCGGCTAAACCGAGAGGGCAGAAAATTATAACCATCTTTATAGGCAACCGAACAGAACTGTGCAGCTTCTCTCCCCAGGGCAGTTCCAAAATTTGATTTGTTTAAGAGACCCGGGTTCAGCTGCATAGAGGAGGTAGATTTATTCCATGGATACTGACTTCACATTGTTTTCACAGATGATAAAATTGGGTTGTTAGGGCAGATCTATTGAACCCCCGAGGAAGCCCAGGCAGGAGATTTTTTGAAAAACAATCATGGCAGGGATCGGGGTAGTGCTGGATCTGTTGAAGAAAAGTCCCGCCTTATCGACAAAGTCTCTTCATTCGTCTTCTGCTGCATTTTTTTCTGCATCAATAGCTACTACAGCTGCTGCCTCCGCCTTGACTTACTTTCCCAGCTACCCATCTTTTGCTTCACAGTTTCTCTTGAGGTACCAATTCAGTTTGCTTTCATTAATTCCACGCTTGCAACGTCTGTAAAATACCGTTAATGCCAACTCTGCTTTACCTGCATACTTCAAATGTTTTCTGTTTGAAGTTTAAACAGAAGAAACGGACGAAAAGTGTTTGAGGAAATCCGTAGTATGCGTGCAGATGATTTAGTTTTTACCCGAGTCAAGACTTCCATCGGACTGAACCTCTTTCTGTAACTTCCATTGTTTTCTCGATACCATCCTGATGCATTTTCCCAAGTGGGTACGATCTATTCAATAATACTATAAATTGTCATTTATTCCCGTTCAGAATATCTCATCCATGTATGAATTTTAACTCTCTTAAAATGGGTTTGGTCTAGTATCCATCCGGTAGGTCTCAACTTTCTGTTTTTGAAAATTTATTTCCACGAAGCTGCCGTAGGATGACCTTTTTCCTCTGCGAGTATGTGCTCAGCTGGGTAAGTGGGCCATTTTAGACCTCGACTAAATTGTGATACTAATTGGATATGGAGGGATTAATTTTCTCTCTCCTCTGCCCAAAGTCGGCTGTGTAGAATGTATTGAGTGAGAACTTGAAGCGTGTTTAAGCCACACAAAAATGTAAGTTATGTCCAGAGGTCGAGTTGTCTGACGTCTTGAGCATCTACCGTCGGTGTCAATAAATCTGCTGCCTATACATGCTGGTGATTTCAATTTGTGGTCATTCGTCATCAATTTGTAACCCATTAAACCCGACCCGTAGGCAGACGCTGTCGACATCAGTAATTTTTTTTTTTTTACAAAGCATTGAACATAATGATTTTTAGAAAACTGATCTGTGCTTTTTTGTTGTTGCAACAGTGGTGCAGGTTCAATTGCTTATTGTGATGTTGCTATAGGCCGTGATGATATTGGATATAGCTCTGACAATGCTTATAGGGATCCCACTTATGGTTATGCTTCTAGTGTCAAAACTTATAATATTGAATTGAAACCACTTTTCTCTGCCTTTAGCCCGAAGACACTTGGAATGACAACGTTAAGAGCTCTTGTTATGTTTTACCTGCCTCTTTTGGAACCCCAGCTGGAGGAAGAACATGATGATGACGATAATTTTGAAGATGAACAAGAAAGGCAGCCCGTGGATCTTGTTATTCCTTTGAAGAAATCCGTGAAGCAAATTTTCCGGGAGGTGAGACCTGGGTATCTTCTTTTTGTTTACTTTTCCCGTCAGAGCCATCTGAACATATGAATGGCGAAGCAAAATAAAGTCTTAAAACAAGATACAATTTGTATAGGGTAAATGCCAGATTAGGTGAAATCCTTGGAAATGCTTTTATTTGGGGTCTATATTATCAAAGTATGGTGTCTCTTGGTTCGGTTTCATGTTTAATTGTCAGTGTTTGTCATGACGCTGTCATCCCACAAGTATTCCATCACCACTTGTCCACAAAGTATTTTGTTTTTAGTTACACATATTAACTTATAGCTATGCTTATTGCTTTCTTCTGGTTGGGAATGTATAAAGAATTTAGTCCTCGTTTCTTGATCCAGTCAGTACTGTGGAGTCTGTGCAAAGTTCTCAGTTATGGTGGAATGCCATTTTCTCTTGTTCTTTACCTATAAATTTTGTGTGGAAGCATGCATTGATGTACATAGTACATGTCACTTATGATAAGTGATGCTAGAGGCTACAGCTAAGATTCACAATTAGAATGTTCTGGCAGTTTTCTGGCTTGAAGTAAGGTGTTTTATTACACCTAAAAGATGGTCATTAGTGCTGTGTAATGCTTAGAAGTTAGAATTTGTTACAATGTTTAAACTTTACAAATAACCCACTTTGAGCGTTTAGTTGTTGTTACCAATAGCCACCGTTGGTTTTTCTTTTGCCGTTAGTGCAATGGAATATGCTATCAAATCTATTGGTAGAATTTCTATTGTTGAGTTGTTACCAGTAGCTACTGTTGGCTTTTCTTCGTATTATAGAGTATGCTATCAAATATACTGCTGGATTTACTGTTGTTTAGTTGTTGTTACTGGCAGCCCCTGTCAAATTTTCTTCTTCTGTTTGTTCTATGGAATCCGTTATCAATTGTATTGCTGGAAATTTGTTGGAATTTCTGTTGTAGCGGTGGAATTTTTTTGTGTGTAAAGGTTCACCTTTTCATTATGCCATCAATAATTTACAACTGATTTGTCCTTGCATTATTGATCTGTCCGATGGGAAACCAGACCAATAACACAAGTTTAGAGTCTTGAGATTACTGAGGTTTTGCTTTACAAGAGAATCTGACATGACAAAGACTGTTATAGGTGTGCGGAGGATAGACACGCATGCCTTCACTCATGATGAATTTGCTGTTATGTTGGAAACTTCTATCAAAATTGAAGCTGCTGTTACCTTGGAGGTTGTTGTTTCCTTGGAAACTGCTGTTGCCTTCTAATCTTCTGTTACCTGGGAAAATGCTGTTACCATGGAGGCTGCTGTTGCCTAGGAAACTGCTGTTACCATGGAGGCTGCTGTTGCCTAGGAAACTGCTGTTACCTCGGAGGTTGCTGTTTCCTTGGAAGCTGCTGTTGCTTTGGACACTGATGTTACCTTGGAAATTGCTGTTACCATGGAAACTGCGAATCCCTGTCACCATATTCTCAGCGGACCAGAACAATCCCTGTGGACAAGGCAATCTATATTATTCTCGCCTGCACAAGCTATTATGGCCCTAAACCTACTATGATGCTGACCCCTCTGATTATGATGGTCCTTCATTGTTGTTCAAATTCACTGTGCTCTTCATCTGCATTGAACGAGACACAAAGAAAGATCGTTTTAATGGCTTTCATGCTTCCGGGTAGCCTTGGATGTGTGACGATCCACCTGTCATGTGCAACAATCCTAGACTGTCATTTCAACAGGATTAGCTCTATTCAGCCCCCTCCATGGGGGAAAAGACCCGCCTAGCAATATCCTCAAATGTTGCTTTCAGTGACATCACGATTGTCTTGGAGCAATTTAGCTGCAAAGAAGTGGTGTGAATATTCAGAGCATGGTTGGCCATATGATCAACTAACTTATTACCGATCCTTCCAACATGAGAGAGAATGGGAGCCTTGATCCTTCTGAGAAGATTAAAGACCCTTTGGAGATGGGATTCCAGGCGCCAGCTCGAGGAGGCCTTAGATTGGGAGTTGTCTATAATGCGACTTTTTGGAGATTCCGGTGATGGAATACGGCGGAAGAAATTGAGGTTAAATCTTGATTTGTTACAGTTAAAATGTTTTTTAACTACATATTTGGATTCAGCACCCTGAAAAACCCCTGGGACGCTTTGATTGTGCAGAAACTAGCTATCAAACCTGCAATTCCAATAAATTGCTGCCGGATTTTGACTGGAAAAAGCCACCGAAAAAACTTTCAAAAAGTCGCATTATAGACAACTGCCTTAGATTGCGGTGTGCCATTTTGTGCTTTTTTCATAATGGAGATGAGCAAGAGTGAGTCACCCTCAACAATCAGCTGGTGTTGATTCATTTTTAGAGCGGTAGATAGAGCAAATTCTAAACCACACAGTTCTGCTTCATTATTGGTAAGGACACTAGCGTTTCTGCTTCATTATTGGTAAGGACACTAGCATGCCAGCGTAGACCAAAATAATACCTCCAACACTGTTGCAGAGAACTCCACCATAGCTAGCAGGACCAAGATTTCCCCTCGAGGCCCCATCAAAGTTTAGTTTGAGGAAGCCTTTTGGCAGGGGAGACCAAAGCTATAGACTTGAGGCTAGGGGTCTGGAGAGCGTGTTGGTAGGGGGTGGAGAGCACTGGCGGATATTTAATTCATGAAGAATGGCTTTCTCATTAGGGGGCAGTCCCAATCTTGAGAGTTCCACTGATGGGTTGCAATTGTTTCGTCCAGATGAGTAGTAATGGCCTTCCAAGCTCTATCAAGGGATGGGGCTTGATTCTTGAAAAGTCGAGTGTTTCTTTCTTTGCAGATGATCCAAAGAGTAAATCTAGGATTGAGTTGCCGTATCCTATTAAGGATGGGGCTCTTGTAGGGCAGGGTGTTCCAACCTTTCATGTTGAAAGGGGTTGAAGAAGGGCATTGGTCAAGCCCCTAGTCAGACACTACCATATATTGGCTGTGAAAATGCAATCCGAAAAGAGTTGTTGAAGAATTCCCTGCCGTGCTTTGCATAGAGGACATGCTGAAGGACCAGTGAAACCTCGCTTCCTTAGACTCTCCCAGGTTAATGTTTTCTTGTTATTGAGAAGCCAAAGAAGAAGGGTTACTTTCGCCCAATGCTTCAATTTCCATAAATGTCTCCAATCGAGGTCAACTTCCATACAATGATTTGAGCTTAGGAGTTTATAGGCTTACTTTATGTTGTAGTTCCCTGTCATGCCATATCCCCATCTAAGTATGTCAGGATTGTCATTAACAACAATGTTCCTATTTGCTAAAATCTACTCCAGAATTTGATACTCATCTTGGTGGTGTTGCTGATGGCGCTAGAGGAGAATTTTCTATGTGCGCCATTTAGCTTCTGAAGAAGAGCTTTTCTCCCAGAAATGAGTCACAAGTTACAACTAATAGATCTTGCTGAGCGTGATGATTTCTAAGCTGAAGAGAATTGGGCATAGAGGAGAGACGGGGCCATTCATTCCAAGAATCTTCCTAGAAAAGGGCGGAATTGCCATCCTTAATTTCCCATAAACAGTGGTCTTGGATGAGAGATTTATTACTACAAGTCGCTTGCCAAAGATGTGATCCAAAGATGCTTAGAAGTGTCGGATCTCTCAGGCCTAACCCCCCTTGAGACTTGGGTAGGCAGAGAGTGTCCCAAGAAACCAGAGCCTATTTCTTTTGAAGAGAAGCCGCACCCCATAGGAAAGAGCGGTGGGTGCTTTGGAGCTTAGCTAGAATGGCTTTGGGTGGCACTAGAGTAGAGAGAAGATATACATGTAAAGACTGTAGAATTGACTTAAGAAGAGTGAGGCGACCTGCCAAGTTCAGAGAACGAAAAGTCCACCTTGATAGCTTCGCGTCAAATTTTAGGAAAAGATCTTCACATACTGAACATCTAAGAGGATTGAGAGTGAGAGGGGTGCCAAGGTATTTGGTTGGAAGGGAGCTCTGTTGAAAACCTAGGAAGCAAGAAATATTGATCTACATTGTCAGAGGAGCGTTGAAAAAGAAAATTTGGGATCTACCTTTATTGATTTCACTTCCTGAGGCAGAAGAGAAGGTGTCCAAGATGTCCTTGAAGGCCCTGGATTCACTAATGGTTGGGGAACCCATTAGCAGTGTGTCATCCACAAACTGCTGACGTGCAAAGCTTTCAGTTTGAGAGCCCAAGTCAAGGCCTTTGATTTTCTGTGTGGTAAGAGCTTGAGAGATGGCATGCCCAAAGCCTTTAGCAATTAGAAGGAAAATATAGGGAGAGGGAGGGCCTCCTTGCCTTATACCTCTTGATGGAGCAAAAGGTTGTAGCGTTGAATTTGCTGTTGTTGTTTTTACGATTATTTGTGCTAGGTTTTCCCCCTGTAATTTAGTGTTACCTACAATGTTACCAAATGTAGGTTACAATCAGAAAACTATAAACTATGCACACCAAAGGGCTTTTTCGAGCAAAAATCAGCACCTTACTGTAAAGCCTCACTAGGTAAGCTAGAGTCTAGAGTCTAGGCAATATGCAAAAATGGGAGCGTCACTGCAGTCACCTTAGGAACTTCTCCCGTTGATTTAGTGATGGAACAATTGAACACAAGAGAGGCTTCCTTAGTAGATCTTAGGGATCAAATAACCCAATCAACTCAAGTGACCCTTGAGGGTTCTACAATGATATACTTCTAAGAAATAAGATTAATTAATTAGGGTTTAAGGTGGATTTGCAAGTAATTTGTAGATTTGAGTTAAAAGGGTCCTATGTCTCGTCTAGAGGCTCAGGTCAACCGATAAAGACCAAAAAAAGATCCCCAAACACACAATCTGGAAATCACCTCTAGTTGAAATAAACTAGCATGTGAAGTCAACTATTGCGACAATCAAGTAGTTTATAACAACAAGAAATTTAGCCCCCAAAACTATGATAATAAAGTGAAAAATGAGGGCTAAATATACGGGTAAACGAGAGAATTAATCACAACTATTTTTTGTGGTTAAAAAAGGCATATAACAACAATTAAAATCCTAGACGTCAACTATAATTTACAGTGAAGCACATCCCTTGTAAGACCCTTCAAGGTTCGCGGGCCTTGAGGACTGTGCATAAGACCCTTACCCATATAAGACTCGTCCTTGACAATAAATTTTGATTTATTTTTTATTTTATTTTTATTTTTTGAGATCAATTGGATGGAAAGGGACAATGAAGGGAGTTTGTATTTTGCTGAGTCAATAGCCAGATGGGTCTTATACGAGTAAGATTCGTGCAACATTGCTAATCTATGGTTGAAAAATGCATTCAAAATGACACTTTGGCTTTTCAAATATGTTTCAAACAATTTATATCCCCAAGACAATAACATCTAAGACACTAAATGCTAAAAATATATGATTTTGCTCTAATTAGATCCCTATTTACCGAAAACAAGTAAACATTAACAAATGAATTTTAGAGTTTTGA
The DNA here is from genome assembly GCA_000404065.3 of Pinus taeda. Lineage (NCBI taxonomy): Eukaryota > Viridiplantae > Streptophyta > Pinopsida > Pinales > Pinaceae > Pinus > Pinus taeda. The sequence continues at coordinate 326,885 of APFE031050858.1, read as the reverse complement.
GGATTAACACAAGGCACAAGACTCGTGTCTTTCTTAATCTAGGGCTAATGGAGTCTAAGAATAACAAAATTTAAAAGAGTTGGAGTAGATTCAAGACTCAAAAGACTAGGGTAAGCCCACTCACTTATCCTCAGGGTTTGAATTAAGGCTCTCACTATTCAAAGCTGAGATAAGGGAAGGAGTCCACTTGTTACTTCCTCAAAGTCTTAGAAGAAGGGTTTGTCTAAGAGGGATAATGCAAACAAAATATTATACCCAATTGCGTAACACCTAGTTACCATCATCCATAAACAACAACCAAGATAAAAGTTCATTACTAGGTTTATCATGCATTCATCCAAGCTTCACCATAATCCATCCATGAAAAGAGTGTAAAATCCACATCGAGTCCCCAAATAAAGTTGCTCAATTAGTTCTACATAGCAAATTAGAGAAGGAGACTAATAATCAAAGAGTAGTGTTATCTCTTAAGTGTGCAATGATCAAATGAAGGCTGACGCTACCGTATTTATACTATGGTAACAAAGTGTTTAGCCCAATTAGGACTAAAAGCCCTAAAAATATAAAATTCCATTATACAAGGTGGATAGTTCTCAAGCAGACCCCAAAAGTAGCCTCAAAAATGAAAATACAATGAAAAATGCCCTAAAAAAGGTCACACATGTGAGTGTAAACTTTAAAGCCTCAAGAAGGGTGACATCATCTCCAAAATGCATTTCTCTCCTCAAGAGGCGCAATGAATCATCAAGGGGCATGTCTCATCATCAAAGGGTCATGTCTCATCATCCAAAGGTGCCTCCTCAAGTCCAAAGTCATCCATCCAAGCCCCCATGTCATCTACAAGGTACTACGTCTTCTCATATGTGAAGCATCCTAGCTCAAGAAGGCAACGTCCAAGGTCCAAAGGATGGAGGAGTGTCTTTGTAAGTGTGCCAAGCCATCATCAAGCTCAAACGCTCAATGTCCATCATCAAGTGGGACAAGTTAGAAAATCAGAAAGGCAGTAAAGATTTTCTCGATATTGGTAATACTTGGGGTGTTTTTTTATTATTACGATTCTTTATATCTTCTTTCTTTAGTTCATCAAGCAATTACCAAAAGCAACAACACATAAAACAATAGACACCAAATGTAGGCACATGCCAGGGCAAAACTCCCCTTGAGGGGAAAACCCAGTCAAGATAATTCTTTCTTTCAATAGTATTCTTTGAGACTCTTCACCGTAGACCAAGACCAAACCTTCCCTCCACACCAAGTCAACCTCCTAGAATTTCGACCTCTTCACAGTAACTTCGACTATGCAACAACTTACGACAATTGGCATCTTCCGGCAACTGTAAAACTTGGAAGACTTTGTTCTCCCAATCCAGGACACGAAACAAAGAGAGTGATCCAGGTGGATGTTGGTGGTCACCCACCTATCCCACTTGGACCTCCACAACTGCCTCTTTCAGTTTTTTTAGTTTCCTTAATTGTAGCACAATTTACTATTTTTAGCAGTTTTTCGGTCCTGAAATTCGGAGCCGTTTTGATGCCCTAAACGACGTTTCTTGGGAAAACTGGGAGCAACATGGGTCCATGGACTGATGTTGTTCTTCCCAAAGTTGTAGTCCTCGGATAGATCTTTCTAATGAGGTATTGTGCGCATCAAACGGAGATCGTATGCCGGAGTTACGACCCCAGGAAGTTGATGTACCAATTTACCCAAAACGGGGTCCACAGTTTGGTGTTTCATCTCCTACGGTTAGGTTTTTGGATGTTTAGGGTTTTCCATTGTTTCTCAACAATAAATAGGCCTTTGAGCCTCATTGTAACACAGTTCAGAGGCATATAGTCGCCACATCTCTTCTCAGAGATAAGCTACCATCGCCCTAGCTGGTTTATTTCCATTTCAGTTTGTAAGCATATTTCAGTATTTTACATTAATGAAATGAAGCATTATTTGTTGCATCTCTGTATTTATGGTTATATCTGTAATTTGTTGCCGGATTAGTGGTATGAGAGTGGTCTGCTCTTTCTCTGTTTTCTTTGCATGTTCCCAAAGAGGTCGGGATATAAGGAGTTAGGGTTGGAACTGGTTGAACCTTTGCAAGACCAACCACGCAAATCCCGACGGCCTCCAATGGCGGATGAAAAGAAAGACGAGGGGGCAGTAGATCCTATCAAAATCTTGCTCGAAGAAGCCCTCGAGCGACAAAGGAAGGCGATGATGGAAAATTTTGCCCAGATCCTTCAGCGGCTACCTAGGGGTGACGCATCGACTTTCAACAGCTACACTGGAAACACCACACCCTTGTAAGTTACAAGTTAATTCTGAAATCCCCATATTCGAGGGTCAGATAGACGTAGATGCCGTAGATAAATGGTCAGATCTGCTAGAGGGTTATTTTTCTGCTCATGATTTTTCCAGCCGGGAAAATGTTATTTACACTCTTCTCAAAGCAGCTCCACATGTCAAGGATTGGTGGGAAACCTACTGCAAGCAGAAGGATAAAAGTACAAACTCACTATTTTCAGCCGTACCCATTTGGAATGCATTTCGGGATGCCATTAAGGAGCCGTACTACCCTGTTAAGAGTTATGAGGACAAATACATAAAGTGGACCACACTATGGTAGGGAAGGGACCAAGATGTGCCAGAATTCACAAACATTTTTCATACTCTTCGCACAAAGTTGGGTATCAAGGATTCTGAGTTACATTTGGTACTCAAATACCGTGACTGCCTACATAGATACATCTAGGATGAGATGGAGTTTCTGAACATCTCCTTGCTCGGCACGGCATACCGGTACGTTGTCAAGATTGAGTAAAAGTTTAAACAAAAGAAGCGAGACTTTGGATCTGCGAATCCGAAGAACAAAGGACAAAGCCAAGGCGGGGTGACCCAAGACAACCCGTCGAAGCCGCAAGAAACAACACTGCGAAGCTAAAGAAAGACACAGGAAAGTGGTGTGAGTTCCATAAGAGCCCCACTCATAACACAAGTGAGTGTCGGACCAAGCAGTCGTTGGTGGCTGAGTTGAAGGCTTCAGAATTAGATGCATGTTCCGACCTTGAATAAGAACTCGACAAGGGGAATGACAAAGGGAAGCAGATCATTGATGCGGATCCCAGTGCCACTGTTGCCACTGCCAAGGTCCAAAAGATTGAGCCGAAGATCCAGAAGAGGGAGAGCGTCTTTTCCACTCACAAATGTGGGTGAAGGGTTCGTTGCTGCAATTCATTGTCGACAGTGGCAACTAAAAGAACTTCATTTCAGCAGAGGTCGTTAAGCGGTTGAGCCCACTGACTACACCACACCCACAACCGTACAATATCGGGTGGCTTCACGAAGGACGAGATCTCCGAGTCTGCCAGCAGTGCTGCCTTCCCTACATCATCAAGACCTTCATAGATGAGGTATTGTGTGATGTTGCACCGCTTGATATTTGTGATGTATTATTAGGCCAACCATACTTGTGGAGGCGACATGCTGTGTATGAGTCAAGGTCTCGCGCTGTTATTATTTCTTTGTGTGATACATTATACATGATACCGGAGGTAGCCTCACCTACCGCCACTTCTTTGATCTTTGCTAAGAAAGGAAGTAAGATCATCTCCCAGACTAAGAAATTTGTTTTTTGTCTAGTTCGCTCTGAAAGAAAGGGAAAGATCATAGCCACATCCATCGCCCCTGGGAAGGGTTCCTCCACACAGCAGAAGCAGGTGGATACGGTCATGAAAGAAGACAGGGACATCTTCTCCTCACCCACAGGGGTACCGTTGCACTTTCAGGTCAAGCATTCGTCCGATATGACTTCCGGAGCACCTCTACCCAACGAGTTGATCTATCGCCACTCCATTGTGGAAAATGCCAAGTACAAGCAGCGACATGATCAACATCGGGTGCCACACAAGTTTTAGGTGGGCGACAAAGTCTGGTTGCATTTGCAGAAAGAACGCCTTACAAGAGCCCATTCGAAACTCAGACCACTCCGATATGGTACTTACACCATTACCAAGGCTGTGGGAAACAATGCTTTGGAGCAAAGCATTCCCCCATTCCTTCGCTTGCATCGAGTGTTCAATGTGGACCGTCGCCGACCATGCTTACCACCATTACTGGACACAACATAGGTTGCAAAACAACTCACCAGGGACCAAGTTCAGCAGAAGTTTCCCCATCTCATGGAGGCACTCAACGCAATGGGGACCATTGCTTCCTAAGGGGGGAGGAATGATCCAGGTGGATGTTGGTGGCCACCCACGTATCCCACTTGGACCCCCACAACTGTCTCTTTCAGTTTTTTTTTTTTCAGTTTTCTTAATTGTAGCACAATTTACTATTTTTAGCAGTTTTTTGGGTCCTCAACTTCTGGAGCCGTTTTGAGGCCCTAAACGACTTTTTTTGGGAAAACTGGGAGCAACATGAGTCCATGGACCGATGTTGCTCTTCCCAAAGTTGTAGTCCTCAGATAGATCTTTCTAACGAGGTATTATGAGTGTCAAACAGAGATTGTATGCCAAAGTTACGACCCCGAGAAGTTGATGTACCAATTTACCCAAAACGGGGCCCACAGTTTGGATTTTCATCTCCTAGGGTTAGGTTTTTGGATGTTTAGGGTTTTCCATTGTTTCTCAACGATAAATAGGCCTTCAAGCCTCATTGTAACACAGTTCAGAGGCATGTAGCCGCCACATCTCGTCTCAGAGATAAGCTACCATCGCCCTAGCTGGTTTATTTCCACTTCAGTTTGTAAGCATATTTCAGTATTTTACATTAATGAAACAAAGCATTATTTTTGCTGCATCTTTGTATTTATGGTTATATCTGTAATTTGTTGCGTTCCTATTTAAATCCAGATTAGTGGTATGAGAGCGGTTTGCTCTTTCTTTGTTTTTCTTTGCTTGTCCCCAACGAGGTCGGGATATAAGGAGTTAGGGTTGGAACTGGTCGAACCTTTGCAAGACCAGCCTCGCAAATCCCGACGGCCTCCCATGGCGGATGAAAAGAAAGACGTGGGGGTAGGAGATCCTATCAAAATCTTAGCCCTCGAGTGACAAAAGAACACGATGATGGAAAACTTTGCCCAGATCCTTCAGCGGCTACCCAAGGGCGACGCACCGGCTTCCGACAACGACGTTGGAAAAGCCACACCCAGATAGACGCAAATGCCGTAGATAAATTGTTAAATTTGCTAGAGGGTTATTTTTCTATTCATGATTTTTCTAGTCGGGAAAAGGTTACTTTTGCTCTTCTCAAAGAAGCCTCCCACGTCAAGGATTGGTGGGAAACCTATTGCGAGCAGAAGGATGAAAGTATGGGCTCACTATTTTCAGCTGCACCCACTTGGAATGCATTCCGGGATGCCATCAAGGAGTAGTACTATCCTGTCAAGAGCTATGAGGACAAATACATAAAGTGGACCACGTTGCGGCAGGGAAGGGACCAAGATGTGTCGGAGTTCACATACATTTTTCATACCCTTCACACAAAGTTGGTTATCAAGGATTTTGAGCTGCATTTGGTACTCAAATACCGCGACTGCCTTTATAGATACATCTAGGACGAGATGGAGTTCTTAAACATCTCCTTGCTCAGCACAACATATTGATACGCTGACAAGAAGGAGCAAAAGTTTAAACAAAAGAAGCGAGACTTTGGATTTGCGAATCCGAATAACAAAGGACAAAGCCAAGGCGGGGTGACCCAAGGCAACCAGTTGAAGCCGCAAGAAAAGAACAACACCACGAAGCCAAAGGACACAGGAAAGTAGTGTGATTTCCATAAGAGCCCCACTTATAACACAAGTGAGTGTCGGACCAAGCAGTCGCTAGTGGCCGAGTTGAAGGCTTTAGAATCAGATGCATGTTCTGACCTTGAGTCAGAACCCAACAAGGGGAATGACAAAGGGAAGCAAATCATTGATATGGAGCCTAGCGCCACTGTTGCCATCGCCAAGGCCCAAAAGATTGAGCCCGAAGATCTAGAAGAGGGGGAGTGTCTTTTCCACTCACAAATGTGGGTGAAGGGTTCGCCGCTGGAATTCATTGTCGACTGTGGTAGCCAAAAGAACCTCATTTCAACAGAGGTTGTGAAGCGGTTGAGCCTACCGACTACACCACACCTGCAGCCGTACAATATCGGGTGGCTTCACGAAGGACGAGATCTCTGAGTGCACTCGCAGTGCTGCCTTCCCTACATCATCAAGCCCTTCATAGATGAGGTATTGTGTGATGTTGCATCGCTTGATGTTTGTGATGTATTATTAGGCCAACCATACTTGTGGAGGCAACATGCTGTGTATGAGTCAAGGCCTCGCGCTGTTATTATTTCTTTGTGTAATACATTATACATGATACTGGAGGTAGCCCCACCTACCACTTCTTTGATCTCTGCTAAGAAAAGTAGTAACATCATCTCCTAGACTAGGAAATTTATTTTCTGTCTAGTTTGCTCTCAAAGTAAGGGGAAGATCATAGCCACATCCATGGTCCCCTGGAAGGGTTTCTCCATGCAGCAGAAGCAGGTGGATACGGTCATGAAAGAAGGCAGGGACATCTTCTCCTCACCCACAGGGGTACCGTTGCAATGTCAGGTCAAGCATTTGTTCGATTTGACTTTCGGATCACCTCTACTCAATAGGCCGATCTATCGTCACTCCATTGTGGAAAATTTTAAGTACAAGCAGCGACATGATCAACATCGGGTGCCACAAAAGTTTTTGGTGGGTGACAAAGTCTGGTTGCATTTGCAGAAAGAACACCTTACAAGAGCCCATCAAAAACTCAGACCACTCCGATATGGTCCTTACACGATTACCAAGGCTGTGGGAAACAATGCTTTGGAGCACAACATTCCCCCATTCCTTCGCTTGCATCGAGTGTTCAATGTGGACCGCCGCCGACCATGCTTCCCACCATTACTGGACACAACAGAGGTTGTAGAACAACTCACCACGGATCAAGTTCAACAGGAGTTTCCCCATCTCATGGAGGCACTCAATGCAATGGGGACCATTGGTTCCTAAGGAGGGAGGAATGATCCAGGTGGATGTGGGTGGCCACCCATCTATCCCACTTGGAGCCCCACAACTGTCTCTTTCAGTTTTTTTAGTTTCCTTAATTGTAGCATAAATTACTATTTTTAGCAGTTTTTTCCGGTCCTAAACTTCTGGAGCCGTTTTGAGGCCCTAAACGACATTTTCTAGGAAAACTGGGAGCAACATGGGTCCATGGACTGATGTTGCTCTTCCCAAAATTGTAGTCCTCAGATAGATCTTTCTAACGAGGTATTGTGCGCGTCAAACGAAGATCGTATGCCAAAGTTATGACCCTAGGAAGTTGATGTACCAATTTACCCAAAATAGGGCCCATAGTTTGGCGTTTCATCTCCTAGGTTTAGGCTTTTGGATGTTTAGGGCTTTCCATTGTTTCTCAACAATAAATAGGCCTTTGAGCCTCATTATAACACAGTTCAGAGGCATGTAGCCGCCACATCTCTTCTCAGAGATAAGCTACCATTGCCCTAGCTGGTTTATTTCCATTTCTGTTTGTAAGCATATTTCAGTATTTTATATTAATGAAATGAAGCATTATTTCTGTTGCATCTCTGTATTTATGGTTATATTTGTAATTTGTTGCGTTCCTATTTAAATCTGGATCAGATCGAGACACCAAAATTTTGATTTTCCTTGTCTCCTTCGACTTCCCCAAACTCGCACTCACTCTGGCTTCCCGAAAACAGACTTTCCCAACTACAAGAGAACTTCGTACTTTTGCCGAGCAACAAGAGATTGTCGCACTTCTTCCCAGTTACAAGAGAATTCGAACTTGATGACAGAATGATGCTCCAAATGAATTCGATGGCCTTCCTTTTATAGGCTTCTTGTAGGGTCGAATAGGGTCCTTAGGCCGACTTGATATTCTCTTAGGCCGACATGGTGTGGAGGTTACATAATTCATATTTGACTCAATACTTAAACTTTTTACATGATTCAAAAGCCCTAGAAGGGTCTCTTTAAATGTACAATAAATTTATAGACTTAGAATAAATCCTAGAAGTCCTCAATGGGGATTTTGACCTAAAACATGGTGACCCAAGCATGAAACCCATGCTTTAATAAGTCAAAATAATAATAATAAAAATTGTTTTCTTTATTCTTTTGAAAAGTACATTACGTGATGACTCAAGTACATTATTGAAGACCGAACATAGTTACATTTTCCAACACTCCCTCTTAACTAGGGAGGTATTCATAATGTACAAATACAATGGAAGATCTCAAGCTATATGAACTATGAAGAATTTGAGGCACCTCAATGCCGTGAACTAGATTCCCGACCAGGGCAATCTATCCAACTAGTCACTCAATAGTTTAGGCACTGGAATACCATGGACTAGATTCCCTACCAGGGCAATCTATCCAGGTGGGACTAAGATGGACTCAAGCTTTCAGCCCCTTTAGGTACCCTTAGGCTTAGTTGCTAACCATCAACCCAAAAATCCAGGTGTTTATTCAAAATAAAGCTCAATAACCAACACCATCTTTCCAACTTCGGTACTCAGACATCAACACAAATTGTCAGCTAGATGTCTTCCCAGGCAATGCTTCACTCACAAAGCCTCCACACCCCTTAATCCAACAGATCAAGAATGACCATTCTCTCACAATCAACCTGATTGGTAACCAACATGCTATTAAAACCTTCAAGAGATTCACTTGTACAAACACAACCCCAATCAATAATATTTTCATGTACATAATCAAATACAAACTTTCGGGTCTACCAAACAACAGATGTTGCTTCTCAACTTTCCATAGTAGGATATCAACTATATCTTTGACAAAAGATTCCTCAATCATACATTATTCTTCCTACTTCATATACAACATCATATTCTGCAAATGGATCCTGCTTTCCTCCTTTCATCATCACCTCAAAATGCATTCTCCAATTTCCTTCTCCTACTCATGGCCCTCACTAAGACTTACGACGGCTGTTTGTCTTGGTCTAGTGCATGACACATGAAGCAGAGAATCATATCTGTCGCTCCCTCTTAAACGGAGAGGATCTAATTATTCCTATACAAGGAATATTCTCAACCATCCTCTTATCCTGGGGAGATTCCTTCCATTCAATCTCCCTCTTAAACTAGGGAGATTTCATCCAGAATCCCTCTTAACTTAGGGAGTTCTACTTCTTCTTTTCGTCATCGGAGAATCTTTCGTGGCTTCCAACCATTTCATCAGAGTTATTATCATCCCCATCATGCTTATCACATCAATGTGCATCTTCACCATATTGAAGGTTGTGTACCTACACAACTTAAATAGCAAGTACAACCAAATCTATAGAAACATGATGTTAGCCATATCAGAAAGCATTTCATCTTTATACATATCAAACTCAATTACAAACAAGAGACATATACTCTTCAACATCTTGCTAGGGACTTTACCATAAACCCTAGACTACTTTATAACATCTTTCATTCCATCTAGGGTTTCAATGTTCTTTCCAAAGGTATGGCATACCTTCCTTCATCATATAACAAACCCTAGAAATAATTCACAAATTATATCTACAAAGTATCTAACAACCTTTCAAAATACATATGTTAGACTTCTCACTAGGAATTCATACAAATCCTAGATTTCATACAAAATAATCAATCAAAGTCAATCACAACTTAGTCATTAACTTGACCATCTTCCCCTAGATTTTCAATTAACCATCAATCAGTCACTAACATGACCAACTATCACTAGGATTAGTTGCAAACCCTAGATTTCCAAGCAATCATCAATCTCAACCAAAAATTCAAATTTCAATAATCTTTCACAAATCTCAAATTATCATATAGTCATCATACATCAGAGATTTCTACTTCGACTAAGGTTTAACTCCAAAACCCTAGAATTCCAATTACATAATCTCAACAACCTTACATAGATCTCAAATAATCATATTTCATAGATTTTACTTTGACTAAGGTTTAACTCCAAAAATCTTATAATTCTATTTTCACAATCTCAACAATCATTAAATACATAGATCTCAGATTGTTATATTACACACATTAGACAATATCACTACTAGGATTTAACAACAAAACCCTAGATTTTCATCTTCAACAATCACTTAATGGATTTCAGATTGTTATATCACACATACTAGATAATTTAACTTCACTAGGGTTTAGCTACAACCCCCCAGATTTCTAGATATCATCATCCTAGAATCTCAGACAAGGACTTCCATTAAGTCCTAAGACAAGGATTTCCATTAAGTCATAAGACTTATGACCATCAATAACTAGGTCAACAAACATATCATAATCATTCATAAGCATATCATATGTCCAATAATATTAATACATCTGACCTAGACCAAGCTAGGGATTCAACCAAGAGGACACATCTATACATGCCTAGATTCCATCATCATGCAAATATATTTCATATCATGTGTTAGTCAAACCCAACTCCACAATGATCAATAAGAGTTAGACACAACCATATTGATCACTCTAGGGTTTGATCAGACAAACACACACATACCAAAGGAAACATTTTTAAGACAATATAAGGGTCTTGCTCACACATTCCACCAAACCCTAATGAACTAGGGTTCCAATGTAGAAACATAACAAACCCAACATAACCAAAACTTCGAAGATTTGAGATTTTAGACCTTATCATTTCATCCTAACAAGTTAAGTTTTCCTGATCATACCAAAATCCCAAACATGACATTATCAATAAAACTTCAACTAGCATTTCACACTATCCCTAAGCAGTTTAGGGTTTCAGATATTCACATTAGCATACCCTTCGGTTAGGGTTTTCCAGAACTTGTCCAAGGTTCTACATAGTTAATCAAGAATATGAATGGGGTGGATAGATTTATCAAGAGATGAATCACCCAAACAAGAATCACTGAGATTCAATATAGCTAGTCATAACAAAGTTAGTAAAAGATCATCAATGAATAATCCTTTCAATCACTGCATTTAAAGCATACCTTTGTTTCTTGACTAACCTTGTCTTGAGAGATCCTCCTTCTTGCAGATGTTTTCCTAATCAAGAAAACAAAGGAAGAAAGGTGATTAGTGTTTTAATATAATCAAAACCAAATGAGTACATGAACCCAAAACTGAAAATACATGAGATACTTATTTTTGGGAGTTCTTTTTGACTACAGGCGGTCCATGATTCTTCAAAGGTGGGAACTACCTTCCAATTGTTGAGACCTGCAACAAATGCATCCCAAGAGGGTGGCAATCCTAATAGAGCAGTGATCACTAGGTCTTTGTCCAGAACAATCTCATCGATGGCCAAGAGATCATCCCTGAGTCTAGCTATTTTCACAAAGAAGGTTGCCACAATATCTTCTTCATAGTCCTTAGCTCATTCTTCAAACTTGCTACTTGACCAATGTTCTTAATAATGAATAGCTTCGACAAGGCTTCATACATCTCCTGAGCATGATCTATGTTAGCTATGAGTGGGACAAAATTGTCTTTTATCCCTTCTAGCATCAAAGTCATAGCCGCCAATTCTAAATCCTCGAATTCGCTTTGTTGGCATCGCTGGCTTCTTCTGTAGGCTTCTTTCTATTTCCTTTTACCAAATCCAAGACCTTGTTCTTCTAGAGGATTAGGTCAATCCTCTTCTTCCAGGATCTGAAGTTAGATGCTCCTTCAAGTTTGTTCTCACCCTTGATTGAGTTAGACATCCTTCTTGAATATAATAGACTCCTTCCCTTAGATAGTACCTATGAATGGATCAAGTGCTAGAGATTGCCTTTTTCTTCCTTCTTCACCAAAGCTCTGAAACCAAGTTAGAAAATAAAAAAGGCGGTAAAGGTTTTCTTGATATTGATAATTACTTGTGATGCTTTTTTATTATTACGGTTCTTTATATCTTCTTTCTTTAGTTCATCAAGCAATTACGAAAAGCAACATCACATAAAACAATAGACACCAGATGTAGGCACATGCTAGGGAAAAATCCCCCTTGAGGGGAAAACCCAGTCAAGATAATTCTTCCTTTCAATAGTATTCTCTGAGACTCTTCACCCTAGACCAAGACTAGACCTTCCCTCCACATTAAGCCAACCTCCCAGAATTTCTACCTCTTCACAACAACTTCGACTATGCAACAACTTATGACAACTGGCAATTTCCGACAACTGTGAAACTTGGAAGACTTCGATATCCCAATCTAGGACACAAAACAAAGAGAGAGAGACACCAAAATTTTGATTTTCCTTGTTTCCTTATACTTCTCCAAACTCGCACTCACTTTGGCTTCTCGGCAACAAACTGTCCCAGCTACAAGAGAACTTCGTACTTCTGCCCAACAACAAGAGAACTTCGTACTTTTGCCCAACAATAAGAGATTTTCGCACTTCTTCCCAGCTACAAGAGAATTCAAACTTGATGAGAGAATGATGCTCCAAATGAATTCGATGGCCTTCCTTTTATAGGCTTCTTGTGGGGTCAAATAGGGTCCTTAGGCTGACTTGATACTCTCTTAGGCTGACATGGTGTGGAGGTTACATAATTCATATTTGACTCGATACTTAACTTTTTTACACGATTCAAAAGCCCAAGGGTCTCTTTAATTGTACAATAACTCTATAGATTCAGAATAAATCCTAGAAGTCCTCAATGGGAACTTTAATCTAAAACTTGGTGACCCAAGCATGAAACCCATGCTTTAATAAGTCACAATAATAATAATAAAAATTCTTTTCTTTATTCTTTTGACAAGTACATTACATGATGACTCAAGTACATTACTAAAGACTGAACATGGTTACATTTTCCAACACAACATATTAGGATCACTGCTCTATTAGTGCAAGAGAAGCATCATTAACATACTCCAAAGGACCATGACCATTTCCGGATCATCATCAAACATCCGTTCAAGCAATCAAGTAAGACCAACTAACATGCATATAAGAGTCATTCAATCATAAAAAGTGGACCATATTTAACGTCAAAGTCATATAAGTATATCACATTAAGTATCTTCTTCAAACTTCACACTAGTTTAAGACCTCATACAAGTTGCCATATTTAGGTATGGGAGGGTCTTCAATTACCACTATTAGGTGTTCCTAGGTTGACCCTTCAATCAATAGGTGTAAGTTATATTGATATGGTTGGGTGGACTTCATGAGAGGTGTCATATGGTTATACATGGGTTATACAAGACCATCATCCATGAGTGCCTTTGTTGAGGGAGTGTTTGCATTACTTGAGTTTCCCTTTCCTTGGCACTACTTTTTCCACTCTTTTCTTAGCCTTTTACTTTCCTTTAATTTGCTTGCTTTACAAGCTTCATTGATTTTCTTTAAATCTCTTGGTATTGACAGTTCATTGCTTATAGGGGTTGGGATATTTATTCAAGTCCCTTTTATTTTGAATGTCCTTATTGTATTCAATCATATGACTTTGTACTCAAACATTTATATATAAATATTATTTATCCTATGATGGATACTCTCATATTCCATACATTCTGAATATATTTGTGTGAACGAACTTTGTTTGTCACATTGTTCCAGATAGTGGGTTCTACATTCTCCATACATTTGTCCTCTCTTGGCCTGCTAGGTTGTTTTTGAGATGGGTTTGCTTCAGTATGAAATGATGGGACTTCGAGCACAGCTTCTGTAGTGGCTACTTTTTGGTTGAGTTCCAGGCTACCTTTTTTGGTTTCACTGTCTATTTCTATCAGTTGGTGGTTTGCATTGGTATCGTTCCACCATGTAGGCTTCCAATCGGATTTCCTTTTGGCATGGGGTCTGCCATGCTTTGCTCCCCAAGGTTATGAACAGATTTATACATGCGTTATACAAGATCATCATCCATGAGTGCCTTTGTTGAGGGAGTGTTTGCATTACTTGAGTTACCCTTTCCTTGGCACTGCATTTTCCACTCTTTACTTAGCCTTTTACTTCCCTTAAATTAGCTTGCTTTACACGCTTCATTGATTTTCTTTAAACCCTCTTGGTATTGACAGTTCATTGCTCATAGGGGTTGGGATATTTATTCAAGTCCTCATTGTATTCAATCATATGACTTTGTACTCAAGCATTTATATATAAATATTATTTATCCTATGATGGATACTCTCATATTCCATATATTCTGAATATATTTGTGTGAACGAACTTTGTTTGTCACATTTTTCCAGATAGTGGGTTCTACTTTCTCCATACATTTGTCCTCCCTTGGCCTGCTAGGTTGTTTTTGAGATGGGTTTGCTTCAGCATGGATTGATGGGACTTCGAGCACAGTTTCTGGAGTGGTTACTTTTTGGTTGAGTTCCAGGCTACCTTTTTTGGTTTCACTGTCTATTCCTATCAGTTGGTGGTTTGCATTGGTATCGTTCCATCATGTAGGCTTCCAATCAGATTTCCTTTTGTCATGGGGTCTGCCATGCTTTGCAAGTTTGCTCCCCAAGGTTATGAACAGATTTGTGATTAGGGCAATTGGTAAATTTTGCCCCCAACAACAAACAAGATTTCTAACAGAAGTTGATGTGCTAATAGTTGAGCTTGTGTCCATACATGGCCACACGCATCTAGCCATATCACTTCAGGAAGGCTTTTGGAAAGATCCATTTCAACACAAGTCATTTCAAAGGTTGTGCATTGTATTTCTGTCATTTCAAGGCTGCCACAATGAAATTTGCGGATGCCATTTTCAACTTTGATTAGTGTCTCAAGAGGCTAGAATTGCAGGGAAAGATTAGGGAACCTTTGCCCACAATTGAGATGAGGTTAAACAATTCACTGGGTTATCAGTTGTAGGGTACTGGGGATTCATGCAGAGACCAGCTGATCTCCAAAACCAGGGACCCAAGCAGAGAATAATGCCCCTATTAGGTGTCAAAACAAACTCAACAATGAAGAAACTCCATGCACACGGGTCGATATAAGCCTCATCTGATAGAAGGGGCTTACAACTTCAATAAACCTAACTGTGCAGATATGTCAATCTAGGCCACAAACCAGCAACCAACTCCATGCTTCTGATAGAAATCAGCTGGGGGTTTGACAAAGTTAGCAACAAGCCCACAATTATAGTGGGACTAGGATTGGTGGCCATCCTTTTATATGGAAATAGAGTGCTGAGCAAAGCTATGTAAGTTTGAAGATGAGACAACATCCTTAAATGACATTTTCCCTATGTTGCATGAGTTTCGGGAACATGGGAACATTGGGAACTTGGCTATGGGTGTCGGGAACGGCTAGAGGTTTCCCCAAAATTTACAGGAAACGACTAATCGGAAATGGTAATATTCTATAATAAAAAATAAAAATATATATAATTATATAATAATCAAAATATTCAAATATTAAGATCAATTTAAATATATAATTTCTCTTATATATAAATATATTCTCTGGGGTTCTCTCTCCTTGAGTCTCTCCCATTTATTATATATATATATATAATATTAAAATGTCAAGTTCATTATGAGTTCTCTGACGCATGACCAGTATTTGAAACAATCTGCCTTAAAAATACAAAGGAACAATTTTACCTATGTTTCTCTAGTTATTCTTATGAGAAAAAGAACAACAACTCTAATGGTTAAGCATTGACTGCCACATACAATATGCACAGAATCTTCTGTGATACATATACATAAACAACAAAATAAATACTCATCAGCGTGACATTCTAGATATCGCCCTTACATTGAGGTGTTGCACGCTTCCTTAACCCATCAAGGGATTGCTCCAGTTTCTCAATTAAGGATATCGGTGTTAAGGATGTCTTTGGCCTTTCTTACTGCGAAGGTTTCAACAAAGGCTCATGTTTTGTGGGAAATTCAACATATTTGTCTACATGCTTTGTATTCACCAACCCCAGGGAACGCGGGAACTCCAAAAAAACATTCTTCAAAGCTCCCAGAACTTTCCCAAGCTCCCATTGCAGCTCCCACTGAAAAGGGAATGTTCCCATACAGTTCCAAAGCTTCCGGGAGTGCAGGAACCACTGGAACGAGTTTCCCACCTCTAGGGAGCGGTTCCCATGTAACAGAGCATTTTTCCCTTTGCAATGATCACATTACTGTTGTTGAAAGGGAAAGAAGCAGCTCAATTAAGGTTTGAACGCATCAATCCTTGGCCTTGAGATCTAGGCCCGAGGGAGCTTGACTCCATGGAACACATGATGTGAACCTATAGGAGCATGATGGATGTTAGGTTCCTATACCAATAGGAGTCATAATTTTGAATAACTAAGGTTAAGCCTTGTAATATTGTACATACCTTTGCTTTCTGCAAATGATTTCCATAATAAGAAATTAAAAAACGTAAAGAGGGTATGTCCTAAAAGAATAATCAAAGGACAAAAAGAGTTAAAAAAGATCCAAAAAAATGAAATATATGAACCCCAAAAGACAAAAAGAGACCATGTCCACTACTATTTACTTTTATGCATAATAAAATATTTTGTGCAGCTTGTTACTCATGCCACAATCCATGATAGTCAAAATGTTTAAACTTAGCTATTTCATGTTTTAAATTTTATGTTTATAGCAGTGTTGATAATATCGCCGAAATATCGGCGATATTCGTAAATATTGCGATATTTTTGGCGAGCCGAAATATCGCTGAGAAAATATTGCTGATATTTCGGCAAAATATCGCGCGACGATTGAAAATATCGCCCAACGACAGTGAAAAATTTCCGCGTGGGTTATGAAAGTCCAATTTTGGTTTTTTTTCAATCATTTTCATTTTTGATTGCTGGAGAAGGAAGGGGAGAGCTATGTGCTTATTGCCAAGGAGGGTTTGAGCATTCCATAGCTATTATCACCACCAACAACGAAGATTTCATTGATCTAAGCTTCAAGAACAATGAGACAATCTCATTTCTTCCATTAATAGGTATGTTCAAATAAACCCCTATTTTAATGAATTTTTTGTTAGTTTTAGGATTGTTCTTGCTTGCTTATTTGCCTACAATAATTTTATTTTATTTTATTTATTTATTTTTTCTTTGGTTTTGTGAAAATGAGCAAATGCAAGGGTTTTAAGTTTTTAAGTTTTCTCCATATTTGGAGAGCAAACTACATTTTTTTGAGTTCATCGTTGCAGAGGCTATTTATTAATTTTATTATAAACAGTGAGGTAGGTTTACCGTTTGCCTATTTCTAAAAGTAAATTCTATGTATGAATTTATGAAATTTCAAATGAATTTATGAATTTTCAATTTTCAATTCACATTGCAAAATTGCAAAATTGCAAATAATGTAGCAAAAAAACTGCCTGTAAAATGATGTGGTTATTAGTATTACTTATTAAGTTACTAATTCCAATTTTTTTTGGTGCCCTAGGTTTGAGTTAGCCCACTACAAAATACAAATATGCCAAAAGCCTTGGACCCATTTTGGGAGTATGGGAACCCTGATGGTGGAACAAATCGTGCATATTTTACATGCAAATTGTGTGGGACCAGGATGATAGGTGGGGTTACACGACTGAAATACCATCTTGCTAGACTCAGTGGACATGATGTTGGGGTTTGTACAGTTTCTAGTCCGGAGCTTATACAAAAAGCTCTTGAGGCAATTGATGAAAATGACAGAAACAAGGAAGAGGCAGAAAGAAACAAAGCTGAACGTGCAGGTAGATCTTTCGGGATACCTTCTCCTGATTTTGATGTTGAGGGTAGTGGCCCTAGTGGGAGGGGCTCCATAGCTGGCACACCATCACCTGCTACTGCTAGTGCGATTGCAAGGTCATCATTTTTTGTTCCATGAATAGGGCCTGGAGCACAACCTAGCATAAAATCACTTGTTAAAAAGAAGGAGAAGCAAGAAGCAGATAGAGTCATGGGGAGGTGTATTTTCTGGAGCGACTTACCTCTTAGCATCACCAAAACCAATCCATTTTGGCATCTAATGTGTGATGCTATTGCTGTTGTGGGCCCAGGGTACAAAAGTGCCACATATGAGGAGTTGTGGGGGCCAATTCTTCAAGCAGAAAAGCAGGACATCAACTCTAGATTGGCGGAGTTGAAAAAGACATGGGAAGTTACTGGATGCACAGTGATGTCTGATGGTTGGACAGATAGGAAGGGTAGGACCCTTCTAAATTTCTTGGTACATTGTCCTAAAGGTACCATGTTTATTAAATCGTTGGATGCATAAGAACATATCAAAGATGCAGCAACGATATGTGAGTTGTTAGATGGGTTCATTCGGGAGATTGGTGTGTAGAATGTGGTGCAAGTTATAACAAACAATGCAGCTAATTATGTGTCTGCCGGCAAAATGCTTATGGAGAGGCATCCCACATTGTTCTGGACTCTGTGTGCAACACATTGTCTCGATTTGTTGCTTGAGGATATGGGGAAACTCTCCTTCATCAAGGAGGCGATTGATATGGCTAGGAGCATCCCCAAGTTTATTTATAACCATGCTTTTGTTCTTAGCCTCATGAGGAGGTTCATTAGAAACAAGGAGTTGCGGCATCCTGCCATCACACGTTTTGCCACAACCTTTATTACTCTTCAGCCTTTGCTTCGATGTTAGTTTGAGTTGAAGCAAATGTTTGTGTCTGATGATTGGCGTAATTGTAGATGCAATAGGAGACATGACGGGAAAGCCATTGCAAAAATGGTGTACTCTGAGACATTTTGGCATGGAGTAGAAGAAGCATGTGCAGTTAGTGAACATATAGTAAAGGTTCGTAGATTGGTGGATGGGGAGAAGCCTGCAATGGCTTTATTTGTATGAGGGCATGGATAAGGCCAAGGAGGCCATTCGTTCCTATTATGCAGACAAGGGTTCTATTGGCCTTGATAGACAGATGATGTTATGGGATGTCATTGATAGTCGGTGGACAGGGATGCTTCATCGACCCATTCATGTAGCAACACTCTTCCTCAACCCGCATTTTCATACAAATGCAACTTTGATTTTGATGGCGGGGTGATGGAAGGGCTCCATTCCTGTATTCAGAGGATGGTACCTGATCCTGAGCTTCGTAGCAAAATCAATCGCGAGATACAGTGTTATCGGGATTGTGTTGGCCTATTTGGCTTTGATGATGCTATTAGGGAAAGGACCCTCTTCATGCCACGTAAGTGACAAGTCATCACTGATTAGAAATTAGAATTTTCAATTTAGAATTTCCTTTCTTATAATTCTATTTTTTTTAAATTCAATTATGTAACTTTTATTTGAAAGTTTAATCATGTTTGAAGTTTTTGAATTTTTTATTTCATTATTTTGTTGTAGATATTTGGTGGCGAAGGTATGGTGCAAGGGCACCAAATTTGCGGAAATTGGCCATACGAATCTTGAGTCAAACATGTAGCTCTTCAAGGTGTGAGCGCAATTGGAGTGTATTTGAGAAAATACACGCCAAAAAGCGCAACAGGTATAACTTTGAGCTCAAGCCTTCTGTTAAGCAATTACACTTATTGTAATTTTTAATTTGTGACCTTCAAGTGTCAAGAGTCAAGAGTCAAGACTCATTACTTTTTTTGACACTCTTACAGGTTGGAGTTCGCACGCCTCAACGATTTGGTGTATATGCATTACAACATCCGACTTCGAGTGAGGCAAATAGAATCACCAATGGATCCAGATGCCATTTCCTTAGACAATATTGATGTATTGTCTCCGTGGAGGGTCGAGTCTGAGGAGCCCATCTTGGAGGAGTCACCTTCATGGTTAGAGCCAGTGGTAGATGATCCATGAGAATAGGGGCAGCAAGAGGAGGACTCAGAGTCGGAGGAGCAGCAGCACTCAGAGGAGGAGCAGGAGGAGGAGGAGGAAGACACTGCGGGAGCATCAACATCAACACCATCTGCTATAGATATAGGAGAGCATAGCCCCATACCTAGCACTCATTATTTGACATTAGGTGTAGAGGCAGGGTCAGGGACTTCTACTACTAGGGGCAGGCCTGGCAAACAACCCATCATGTTTTCCCGTAAAAGGGGGAGAGGGCAGTGATTTCAGATAGATAGCTGCTAGTTTTATTTGTTATGCTACATATAACGCATGATGATGAGATACTTTTATATATGTGATGTTATTTTGTATTGGTTCTCCACATTTGAGTCCTTGAATGGACAATTATCAGGGATCAACAGGATTTGGTATCGCCTTTGATGTATCATTTCTATTTGACATCATATATATCAGTGTTTTCTTCATACTTATGTGCCAATGTGTTTATTTTATGTTGTTATTGCTTTATATGTTTAAAATTTTGAAAAAAAATGAATATATTATGCATTTTTTTATGCTTGCCGATATTGCCGATAAGATATTTTTTGGACCCTCGCCAATATTTTCTCGATACCGATATTATCAACACTGGTTTATTAGTTAGAGAATAAAGTCTGACCAAACAATGTAATCTTGACAGATCATTAGACAGGTAGAGTGAATAAAAGGAGCTCATCAGTTTAATCTGAGCCGTTGGATGATATAAGGTTAGAATTAGATAGTTTACTTTGTAAAAGAAAAGAAAAAGATTGATAAGGGTTTGCTAGACTAAATGCACTCAAATAAATTGAAGAAAAAATGGTAGGATGAGTAAATGGGTAAGTAGTAGAAAGGTTGTAGAAATATCATGTGATTATACAAAAACACTTATGACATTGTTTCAAATGCAATTTTCAAATAGGCATAAGCAGTAAAAAAAAAGCAATGACAATAGTTCACAATATGGTTTATTTAACATCCCTTCATTCATTTCGCCCCTTTACTTCACTAATCTCCCATAAATAAGTTATAATACTTAAATCCTACAAGTCAAAAAGGCTCAAAGCATTTCTCTAACTTTTGGAGGGATCAAACCCTCGGCTTAATGACTTAGGGGCACAAGTACTAGAACCCCCCTTCATAAAAAATTCATCTCCCTTTTCTCCTCATTTCCTTAATAAAATCACTCTCCTATGGTCGACATCATTTACCTAGGCAGAGTGTGAACCCCCATGTAAAACCCTTTCGCACAAAAAACCCACCAAAAGTTTTTATCCTAAGTATAAATTAAAACGCGCAATTGCATACACTTTTCCCCTTTTTTTACCTAGGAAAACCCACTCTGCCATCACTTTCATATTAATTAACTAACTTTATTATATAAACCCATTATAACCCTTTTCCTTGTAAATAATTAAAACCCTATATAAAATACCTCGACCCCTTAGTTTTAATAAAAACTAATATAAACTACCCCTTATCCCGATATAATTTCACTTAATTTACCTAACCCCGGTAAAATTTAAGTTAATCTCGCATCGGCCTCACCCGAATTTCTAATCCCTCATTAAAGCCTGGCGCGATCACTTAACCCAGGTTTAGTCCCTAAACTAATCCTGAACCACCATAACTAAATCCCTGGGTCCCCCATTAACCCCCGCCATTTTCCCTTGCGCAGCGTTGCCTCCCGACTACCATTGATCATTCCTCCCCCACATCCAATGGCGCACAATCATATCGGCTGCGCCCGATGACTGAACAATAACCACCCGATAAGGTGGTTTTCCTCTTGGCCGCCAATGCTACATGTCAGACGATGTATGGCATCGGGTGACCCCTCTCGAATACCACCTGCACCACAAAAGCGGTGCGATGGTCCTCCAAAACCGCTTCCCCTGTTCAACTGAAAAACCATCAAATGTTCATCCGAAGGGAAACCCGCCAAAATTAATGATTTTCTCTATAAAAGGCTGCGAAGCCCTCTTTCGCCCTTTTTTCCGCGTATTCTCTCTGTAAGTCGTATAAACCATTGCAGCCACTGCAAACTTTGAAATTACCTATAGACTTCCAATTCCGCACTAGAAGACGCTGTAGACAACCCAACTAACCTTTTCAGACCGTACCAGGACTACATCAACCACTGCAGCTGCCGTGGAACACCATTTTCAGAGCCAGTTTGCCCAATTCCAGGTATTTCACCACAAATTATCTCTTACCCTGCAAATTTCAAGGCCTTTGGCCTGTGCAGTATTTTAAGTTAAGGAATTGAGTAAAAATACTATTAATTAAAGAAATTACTTTGCCTAAACCCTCTGAAAAATCCCAAAACCTTGGATAGAAACCCCCTAGAGCATAATTCAAATCCACAAGAACTGAATTATGGCTGCCTCCGTCTCTATGGACGTTAGACCCATTATTACTCCACATTTAGACTTGGACGACCTTTCCTTGGCTGACAGGGATTTCCAAATCAAGGACACAATTGCAATAGAGCTCTTGCTTAAAATCCATTGCTTAAGCAAAGATGATACCTGAATCATACAGATGATATTGGCCTCTGGGAGTCCAATTTGCCTAGGTACTAGTTCCCCCAAGTTCATATCTTTCCAGAAATTGTTCATATGTGCTATGCTTGCTATGTCCCCAGCCATAGAGCTGTAATGTCTCATGACCGGAAGGTTCTTTTAACTATCACAACTGAGTCAATTAATGAAATGTTGCAATTCCAACTAGGGCCAAACCTAACCCCACTCTCAATTGGAGACTTGTTGGACTAGTATCCCAAGCTAAGCCCATTAAGATTGGCCCATGTGTTTTGGGTTACTCTACTAGTGAATACATTGATGAACTTATTCTTGCTTTCATGTCCATTTATACCCTAGGGAAACCTCCTGCAATCATATATGACTTTGCCAATTTCATAGCTGATAGAATGCATGAGTAGTTCACAAGAATGGGAAATGAGAGGATATTCAAATACTCCTTTGTATTGTACCATCTATTTTTGTACTATCAGTCAGATAAGTTCCCTTTCACTCTATAGAAGCTTGACACCAGGGGCCAACCTAGATATGTCATCTTTTGGACCCCACTTTTCCATGAGTTTAGATCACCTTAGTCATACTCTGACTTCATAGACTCTTTTGTGCATCCAATCATGACTATGCTCACTGGGAATCCTCCACCTAGTATATGCCCAAAGATAAAGAGAGTCCTCCAGCTTTCTAAGCAAACCAAAGTGGGTGATTGGTACCTGTACCAAAACCACACAGAAATTAGAATATATGGTTGCCTACTTGCACCATATAAATTGCTAAGATATCTCCCCATGAGGTTGTTTGCCTTAGAATATTACAGACAGATCATCAATGCAGATGACGTTAACTTTGTCAATGCCAAGAATAAGGCCAATTTCAAAATCAAAGTTCAGTTAGGTCCCTTCATATGCAATTCCAGAGAGGCAGGGAAAGAGGCAGAGCTAATCCTGCAAAGCCTGAAATTCCAAAGAAGTTTTGTATGGAGATATGACCCTTTAGAGTTCATTACAAAGAAAAGGCAAAAGGTCAAGCTAGGACCTTTCATCAACCACCCCATACCAGAAATAGAGGCATATGCAAATCAAACAGAATGGGTGGAAAATACTTTAGTAGACAGAGACAACACGAGGGTAGATGTAGAAAATGCTCTGATTGATTTGGAAAAGCAACTTGATGAGAGCTCTTTTCTGCAGGTACCAAAAGAGCAAGAAAGAGACAAGAGCACTCCTCCAGTCACACAGACTCTTCAGAATGAGGAGAAAAATCCAAAAAGAAATAGAGAGGGAGCTTCCACTTCAGGAATGGACACCTCCAATTTGCAGCAAGAAACAAGTCTCAGCAAGAGGCAAAGGCTTAATCCGACCTCTGAACAGGAATACACAGAAGGATCAGCACAGGTTACCAACACAGAGGTAGATAGAAGCAGGCTTACAACTCCATCTGAAGACCTACAAAAGCCTTCCACATCGCAGACTCAAATGTTGGAAAGGCAGCTTAGTGTGGAAGTGTCTTCCTTCAGTAGGCCTGCTGACAAAGACCAAGATATAAAGGATAGGTATAAGGAAATCAAAATGAGAAATGAGAGGCTTAAAGTCCAAACATATGCTCAATACCTAAAGCTCACTCCCACAAATCAAACAAGGCTAATGTCAGCCTTTGAAATTAAGGAGGGAAAGCTGCAAATGTCCTTTATCAAACCTACAACGTAGTGGCCCAAAACATCATCAAATTACAAGAGGGTTGACTTTGAAGTGTTGGCAAGGGATATTCATCCCATAGACCAAATAGAACTGCACAAACAGGCTGGAGAGATGATATACTCCACCCTAACAGGTAAAGCCATAGCTGCCCGTCAGCTACAAAATTCAGTAAACAACATCTCAGCACAGTTTCAGTTGGAGAAGGCCTCCTCACAGGCCAAGGATACGAGGATTAAGTCTTTGGAAGACTTAATTATTGAATTGGGACATGATCCCAAGGATATTAAAGCTACTGAGCAGCTGATAAAGAAGAACGATGATATTGCTGCACTGAAGAAGTAATTGAAAATTCCCCAACTGCAACATTCTCAAACACTTGAAGTCATAGAGAACCAAACCAAACATGAAGAGTTGATGGACTTGGTCCTAAAGCTCAATGATCAACTCAGGGAGACAGAGAAAAACTTGGATAGCTTGATCCAATTGAAACAGACTAACATTGCATCAACTTCTACAAATGTCATCCCTACTGTGTCTACAACAGTCCCTTCTACACTGGTAGCTTCACTTGCACCAACAGCTCCACCCGCCATAACATTGCCAGTAACAACAAAATCTACAACAACAACAAATGCATCAAGAGAAACGACAGTAGAATTAGTTAGAGCCATGGAAGAGATGTCAATTCAGGCTACAGAAATGAATAGACTAAAGGAAAAGGTGGCAAGTTTAGAGACTGATTATAAACTTGCATAGATTATGCAGAAAAGAAGAAAGTCAGAAGGCCAACAAAATGAGTGAAAGGGTCAAAGTCTTGGAGAAAGACTTGACATTAGAGAAACCCCTTAGGCAAGCCAAGGAACTGTTATGGGCCAATATCATTGACTCCATCAAGGATATTTGGCCATCTATTCAGGTCGTGTTTGAGCAGAAAAAATTAATAAAGGTAGCTACAGTAGCTATTCAGAAAGTCAAAGAGGAATTGGGTGATAAGCCACAAGATGCCAATAGACTCATCCATTTCCTTAACAGCAAAAACAGATATGAGCTTCAGGAGCTCAATATAAAAGATAGGACTGAAACCATTTTGGAAATAAGGAAGGTCCTTTCCAAAAGAAACCTGATGCTGAATTTAGAAGAAAAGTGCCATAACATGCATGTGGCCATTGATAAATTCATGGCCAAATTTCAAATTTTGGGGGAGAAAGGATTGCCTAGTTCGTTGGTCATCAATGACAAACTTATGACACAGCTGGACTATGATAATAGACTAAGGCAGTTGGCTAAGGAACAAGCTAGCACTTCATCTATAAAAGCACTGCCAACAGGCAAAGTTTTGTATAACACCTTCGAGAACTTGTTTTTTCTCCAACATGAGATTAAACACCTATTCATCACAAAGCCCAATTTTTCCAAGTATACTGAAGTTGATGAGATATACCAAAGGATGATGAATGTCAAATTACCTGAGGCAGAATGGTGGGAAAGCATCACTGATTTATTGTGATAAATTTATAGCAAAAAGTTACCACACAGTAAAAATAGAACAGCCAGGTAAACAGGTGAAAACAACACAACGTGGTTAAAAAGTATCAGGGTCAAAGAGTATCAAGTGAAAGATAAAAGTTGAAGATGATTCCAGTGTGAAAGACCACAACTGCAAGCCAACATAAAGGGCTACAAATTCAACCATAAAAGCCAACAACAGTGTTGTGAAAATCACGATATTATCGTGATTTTATCGTTTTATCGCGAGCTTTTTAGCAGAACGAAAATATCGCGAGTTTTATTTGAAATTATCGCCGGTATTTTCTTGCCCGATTTTTTGGAAATTATCGCGAGTTTTTCAAATTATCGCGATTTTTTCCAAAAAATCGCGATAAAATCGGAAATTATCGCAGGCAGTCGGGGCAGCAAGGTTTTATAAGGGATGCTAAATGTTTGAAATGCAATTTTTTTGAAAGAAACAAATAATTTTTGAGTGGGGCAGCTTAATGATCAAGTCTAGGCCCCAATATTGATATGCTATTCATGGTAATGTTAAATTCTTAAAGTAAAAGGATGAAAATGAAGATTACTTTTACTTAAATTTTTAACATTACCATGAAATGACTCAGGATGTTTGAGAGTGGTTTCGGCCTCATTGGATTTCATATGGAGAAAGTAGAATTTTAGATTTCATTCAAAATCCAACAGACTTATCAGTTTTTCAAGATTTCAGGATTGGAAGATTGTAATGTTTCCAGGTGACACCAACTGCCCAGGCCACCCCTGCCACCAGTAGAGGACGTGGTCTACCTCCTATAGCTCCTACTTCTAGTTCTTCAGCGTTTAGAGCATAACAGACTCCACTGCCAACTCCACTAGCACCAGCATCTACATCTAGAGGGAAAGGGAAAGCTGTGGCATTTTCTCGCAAGAGGGGCAAAGGAAATCAATAGGATGAGACTTTAGTTATTTTCTTTATTTTATTGTATATGACATTATGACATGATGAGATACATTATTATATTTTTTGTTGATATTTTGAGGCTAAGTTGGGAGTCAGGAGTCAGGACTTACTATTCAGGACATGATTCAATGTTATGTGTGATTTTAGCACTAGAAATGATATTAAAGATATTATATATTAGTTATTTTATCATATTTATGTGTCAATGTATTTATTTTATGTTGTAGATGGTTTAGATATTAAAAAAATTGAAAAAAAATGAATATCTTTGTACCAAACGATTTTTTTCCCTATTATTTCCGATTTTTTCCCGATAATTACTTCTAGTTCTTCAGCGTCTAGAGCATAATAGACTCCACTGCCAACTCCACCAACACCAGCATCTACATCTAGAGGGAAAGGGAAAGCTGTGGCATTTTCTTGCAAGAGAGGCAGAGGAAATCAATAGGATGAGACTTTAGTTATTTTCTTCATTTTATTGTATATGACATTATGACATGATGAGATACATTATTATATTTTTTGTTGATATTTTGAGGCTGAGTTGGGACTCAGGAGTCAGGACTTACTATTCAGGACAGGATTCAATGATATGTGTGATTTCAGCACTAGAAATGATATTAAACATCTTATATATTAGTTCTCTTATCATATTTACGTGTCAATGTATTTATTTTATGTTGTAGATGGTTTAGATATTAAAAAAATTGAAAAAAAATGAAAAAAAATGAATATTTTTGTACCAAACAATTTTTCCCGATTATTTCTCGATAATTATGATTTTTTTCCGATTTTTTCCTCACGCTGATATTATCCCGATAACGATTAATGCAACATTGGCCAACAGTACCACATAAAAAAGGACAACATGAAACAATTCAATAGCTGTCTCTATCTTCTTGCAAGAAGATATTTGTATTTCCTAGATTAAATCTCAAGTTAGTTTGAGATATTTTGTAATAATTTCTTGTATAAATACTTCACAATTTGAAGTATGTAGTGTGGATTCTTAGACATTTCTATAGACTTGTTTGATCAAAGACTGTAAGCTATTGTATCACTGTTTGGACAAGCAAACTTGATTAATGAATAAAGACAAGACATTTCACAAGATTCATGTGTAGTGCGAAGTACAGACAAGTATTATCTCTTTTGTTGTTATCTTTCTTTAAATTTTTTTCCATAATCTTTAATGTATCTGAAATCTGAATGCTATAATATGGAATGATATCTCAAAATTTGCTTCATTGCACTCTGTTTTAACTATTATGCATTTTAATGTTTTATGCTAATTATCTAAATTAAGGAATTCTTAATTGCTCCTTAGTCTAGGTAGTCTATAGCAAAGGATTCTTAATTGCCCTTTGTTCATGATTATCCCCTATTCCTCATTTTAATCCCGGTCATTGAATTCTTAAATGCTCTGTCACCCTGGTTAAGATCATTTCACCCATTTAGCCCAAAGACCTGCACTCTGCTAGCTTGCCCTTTGAACTCTCCCTTTAATGAGTTAATTCTAGTTCTGCTGCCCTTCTTTGACTCCATAGCCCAATAGTCCAGAGACATCATTCTATCCATCTGTGTTAAGGATTTCACCATCCAACCTTCAATACAAATCAAAACCCCTTGAACTTTAAGAACTAGCCAAAAATCCCAACAAACAAAGCTAAATCATATAGAGAGAGCCCTCTTTGAGTCATAGGTTGGCTAGAGCCTATACTTAAAAGATTGGTTTGTAGTGACCTCAGTCTTTTCCTAATGAGTTAATTCTAGTTCTGTTGCCCTTCTTTGACTCCATAGCCCAATAGTCTAGAGACATCATTCTATCCATCTGTTTTAAGGATTCCACCATCCAATCTTCAATACAAATCAAAACCCCTTGAACTTTAAGAACTAGCCGAAAATCCCAACAAACAAAGCTAAATCATATATAGAGAGCCCTCTTTGAGTCATAGGTTGGCTAGAGCCTATACTTAAAATATTGGTTTGTAGTTACCTCAGTCTTTTCCTTCTTCTGATAACTTCTAGGGAAAAGTTCTGAGTGATAACAATAGAGACAAGTCCGTAGTGCCTAGGACAAAGCCCTAGCCATGGAAAAGTGTGGAGGAGAGTGCATCCATTCGTCTCGACTTGATGGTTGTTAGATTACATTTTATTTTTTATTGGAGAGAGAGATATGATAATAGGATCTCAAGGCAGGTCTCTATAATCAGTTGGAACATTACTGAGTGCATTATTTAAGAATGGGGTTGTGGAACCTCTAGCTTTTTGCAGGTGATATGCCTGAAAGAAGACCCTCAATTTTGAACTAGTGAAATTTGGCTGACAAAAATTTAGGTTTCCATCTTAGTACAAATGCAAATTGGTAGAAGTGTATGAAACATACCTTTGTGAACTGAAATTGGTTACAAATATACAATTGTGAAATTGTCTCAATAGAAGGCTAATGTGATAGATAGATTTTGGAAAGCACTGTGATTTTGATTTAATGACTGGAAGATCTGTATTGTGTGAGTAATTTCTCCACTTGTGAATATTCGTGAAGTGCATAAGTACCAAAGGTGCCACAACCATCGTGGACATTTCAAATGAATTTTGGCTTGAATTGTATTATTTTTGGTTTTCCAGACTGCTATGCTTACAACAAGGCGGGTGCTTGAAAGACTTGCTGTGCACTATGTTTCTCAGAGAATGGCATGGAAGCTTATGAAAGGTATAAACTAAAAACTAAAGTGTGTAATTTCAATCTTTCAAATTTTCTTCTTCTAATGAAGTAGCTAAATTAGTTTGGGTCAATAATCAATTTCTTTTCAAGAGATTGAATTAGCTTAGTACGCTGCCTGGTGCAGCTTAGAAATATATATTAGAGATGCAGTTTACTAGCATGGTATGCTTCTAAGTGGGAAAAAAGTAATTCAGGACAACGAGAAAATCATAACTTCTAAGTTGCTTAAATTTCCTGCATTTACCCCATGTTAGCTCTGAAATTTCTTCCTGTGTTTCTTTGTGTTTGTTCTTTGATTCCCTGTCAGTAATATTTTAGTTCTCTTCCAGATATGTTTTATACAGTTAGTCTTCAGATTTGCTTCTTCACTAGGATTGATCTGTCTGGAAGGTTGTAGCTTGTGTCAATCAGTCAATCTCTTGAGCCTTCTCGGTGTCACCATGTTTTGGAAATTGAACCCATGACTTTGCAATACAGGCATCAAATCTCATTGTAGTTTTAATATTCATATTAAACTCTTTGTTTATTTTTGCTTCGTTTTCTCCCCGATCTCATCCTTCCGAATTTGCAAACAAAGTTGTTTCCAATGTAGTAGATCTTGCTGTTTAAGACATCGAGTATATTCTCTGAAATCCTTCTTTTCCAGTCTTCCTCTAACTCTTGATTTGCCGTGTATGCTGAAATTAATCAGGATAGTAGAGGACAAGAATTTTGTGACTGTGGAAGTTTCTCGTGTCCTTTATGCTATTTTGACCTGTTTCTATTGAATAAAGTTATTTTATTGTATTCTATCCCCTACTATTCAAAAGCGGTAGAGGTCATTCTGCTCATCCTCCATCTGATCAGATCCTTAACTGAAGGAACTTGTTATAATCTCATACCTTCCTGTTTGTTAACTGTCGTTCCACTTTGCATTACTAATATGTGAATTTATATCTTCGTTTGTAGAGTAATTGATATGGAAAGAAGCTTCACATTCCTCTTACCAGAGACTAATAATTGGTGAAAAGAGATTTGTTAGATGTATGAATTAGTTGTAGAATTACATATCGATCCTTCAATCATCTATTTGTTAATTTTGTTTAATTAGCAGTAATGGAAGACACCAAATAATTCTCAATGCTATCTTGTAACTTAAACAAGGATTGAGGTTATGGTGTCTTCTTATTAAAAGGGACATATGGTTTATACTAACTTTCGTGGTTAAATGAAAAGTTTTGTAGGATGTAATTCAAAAAGAGGTTTTTAATATGCAAGACATGCAATATCTAAATACACATAACAATGGTCTGTTGCCTACCTTTCTATTTTGTGTAGATCTTTCAAAATCAGCTGAGCGTAAAGCATGCAGACATTTGTCAAGATTTAACTTCTTCATATGTGTCAGCCGAACAACTTTTAGAGGTTTGTGTTATTCTTGGACTGGGTTTTTCCTCTGTGCCTGCTTGCAAAGCTTACTTTCTTCTTGTTACAATTATCAAAAGCATAGCACAAGTTTTTGGTTTGGAACCGTGTTTCTTTTTATCAGAAAAAAATAATTATATGGGCAGAATTTGCATAGCTTTGTCTTGCATTTCCTAGCATCTGGACTTATATTAACATGAGGCATGCATAGATTTTCTGTTACAAACTTCCTAACATACATATTGTCACTGTCTATAATTATTTATTAACAAGTCAGACAAACAACAGAGGACAAAATGTCGGATGTGTTAAAATTCTCGCTTCATAAAGAAGTTGATTTGCTCTGTTGAACCTTCTGCTCTAATTCTGAGTCTGCTGTCTCTAAAAGCCTCTGTCAAGCTTCAGATCTGCAATCAACAAAGCTACTAGGGTAACATTCAGGAGTGTAGACAGCACAAGTCAAATAGTTAAATCATTTTAGCGACTGCTAAGGCTAGGTCTAATGCAAAAATCACATCCGAAAATTGTATTTGCTCAGAGTCAGCCCAGCGTAAATCAGATCTGAAGTACAATATAAAGCATGTTAAATCAGCTCAACATCTTCCCTGCTGTTCATTACATCGTGTGATAAATCAACAACTAAAATACCCATAATCAGGGTGTTATAAAATCAGGTCTGTATGCAAATTTGGGACAACATGCACTCCCTTTCTATCACACATGAAAAATGATTACATTACAACAATTTGGCTTCTCGCAATCCGCAAATGCAAAATCCGAACAACAAATGAGCCTCTGCCAAACTCACAATGCAAAACCAGCAGCTTCTCTTAAGTTCATGAAGCAAGACAATGAAATAACAAAAGTAGTTATTACATCTCTCACATTACTCTTCTCCAGTTCTCATCAAACAAGATAACATTTTTGAAGTTATGTGCTTTTCCTTCCTCTTATAGAGTAATAGGAGGAGTGATTTACAAGTAAGGTAAAACCCCAATCCTAGACTAGGTGCACATGTAAAATGGTTCCACAAGTTGGGCACTTTACACGTGCCAAGTAGGTGGGCACATGCCCACAAATGCCAATTTATCCATTCCACATATTTTTATACAACACGGCATATTTATATGCACCCACAAGTGCTGACTCACTTACTCCAAGTATTTTTATGCAACACCACTTTTTTATCCAACATGCCTGCACTCCTAGTCCAAATAACTCCAAGAACCAAAAATAGTTAGAAGCATCTCCTTTCAACACTCTGCTCTCGTTCACGAAGTTTGAACTCTCTCTCATACAATTGCGCCCCATCTCCAATGAGAACCCACTCATGGTGAATTCTCAACAAATTGAAGAAGAATGAAGAACTCCTAAACTAAGCGCTCATCCTGTTGAAGGTGAAAGCAAAACAAGTTTGAAGCAACAAGGCAAAAAACTAACACCCCTTCTTTGCAAGGAGCATGATTTACATCAGACCAAGATATTTACTCAGCATTTTGAACTTACCATTTACTAGGGGCTTCATCATATTGTTGACCACCTGTGAATTTGAAAGAGTGTAAATCAGGACCATTGCTCCTTCTGTACTCTGAAAGCTCTTCAGAATTTCAAGTTGCATCCTCTTGTTTAAGAAAGACTTCATCAACATTTTGCCAAAGTCCAATGTCCCTCATGTTAATCTCATTGGCAAATTTCTTCTTACGCCACAATATGAGTTGTCTAGAACTTACTGCTGTGATAAACTCATCTACCTAGATAACAAAGACAGGTGGTGAATTTAGCAAAAAACCTAAGATTAAAATCTGCACAATTGTTGGAAAAGTGTAATGTGAGTAAAATCTCATCAATCTTGAAATACTAAGCTTGTGGTGCATGCATAAACTCATACAGGGCCTTCTTCATCCCACAAACATGGGTATATTGCCAATGCACCTCTAAACTTCTAGCAACTAAAATGAAAGGCTCATGAAGGTCATCACCCTCTTTCTAAGAGAATCATTTGGCAAAAAATTTGGACTTGTACCTTTCAATTCTCTATGCTTGGAATCAATAATTGACTCCATGGTGGTTTTTGCAACTAACTCCTAGACATCATAATCCTCCATTTTGGCATGCTTTCATGCTTGGTTTTCATTTGCCTCCTAATATTGGAAGATTTTTGTCTCAACAATGGAAGAAGTAGTGCAACATAAGTGGGAAATTTGCTGGGAGGATTACTCACCCAAAATGAAGATTTAGGTGCCCCCACTTGTTCCCATGCATCATGCAATGTTTGAGTAAGCCATCTTGGTTTCCTTGTGGGACTTCAAGGTGATGATGCTTCCTTCCCTTTCCCAGAGTCTTTCAGATATAAATATGATTTCTCCTTTTGTTTTACATTTGAATTTGGGACACCAAGCTTTTCACCTTCTACAATCTCTGATTGAGGTTCCTGTGACATTGAGGACCCTCTGTCTTCATCAAACTTCATGTCACTTATTATCGAAGTCTTCCTCTGGACTACTGTGTATTTTTTTTGTTTACTAAGTTGTGTGAGTCTTGAGATGACTGCACACTTATCCTTTGGCTTGAGAAGCCATGACCCAAGGGCATCTAAGTTGTCAAAATCACTCGAGGATTGCACTCAGCTTGGGCCACCCCAACCCTTAACATGGCTGGATTTTTGCCCATGAAGTTTCGAATTGGTGACCTTCACATCATAGAGTGCCTTAACAATACACCCCATCATCGTTTATTCTACACCCCGTGGGCCTCTGCACTAGTATGTATATCTAGTATACCTCAGATGCTTTGCTATCCCGAGAAAAATACCCTTGATATTCAAGGGTTCAAAGTTAGTTTATTTCTCATAAGGAACATGAATGTAAATTGGACAACCAAAACCACAAAAATGCGATACCTGAGGTTTCTCACAAGTAAATGCTGCCTCTAGTACTTTGCCTTTTAAAATTTGTTTTTGGCAACTAGGGCCAAACTTCACCTTGGACAACTCATATGATGAAGCTAATATTTTTATTGGATTTCTCTTTCCGAGAGGTGTAGGATTGATCTAAAGATTATCTCATCCTGACATGTATAAATGGAATTATGAGTTTATTTCTTCTATGGACAAATTGTCAAGGTCGGCTAGCAATCTAATGTAGGCTCAAAAGCCCAAAAGTCATGTCTTTTCATCTTCAACGTTGCATATAAATAGAAGGAGCATCTACCTCATTTGGACACTCATCTTCACTCACATATCTCTCTCTCCTCATCTAATTGGGTGTTGACTTTCTAGTTAGGGCATCTTATTGACTGC
Organism: Pinus taeda; assembly: GCA_000404065.3. Classification (NCBI taxonomy): domain Eukaryota; kingdom Viridiplantae; phylum Streptophyta; class Pinopsida; order Pinales; family Pinaceae; genus Pinus; species Pinus taeda. The sequence goes on along the minus strand of APFE031050858.1, from coordinate 293,024 downwards.
AATTTGACTGTGTTTGGGCAAATGAATTTTGTATATTGTACTCTCTCTTTGCTGAAATTTTGAAGAATAATAAGAAGACTTGATCAAAGGGTTTCCCCACATTGGGGTTTTTCCCTGGCATCCGCCAAATATTGTGACCTCTTGTCTTGGCTTGTCTTCTGCTTTTTATTTATGTTCTATGTGCATTTATTCTCATGTTAATGAGATTGCTAATATGGAAATTGATATTGGGCTAATAAGAAAAATTGAAGTAAATTGCTCTTAAGCATAGAACATGAAGTAAATTGCTCTTAAGCATAGAACATACCATTGTTATCCAAAATTAGCATGGTATTGGAGCTGAGGTGAAGACAAAACCCAAGCAAGAGTGAAAAGAACAATCACTGAGATTTGTTAGACAAGGACAAGATTCATTGGCCTTTGCTTCTTACTTCAAACCTGATGACAAACTCAATGAGAAGTTTGATTATCATGCATGGAAAATGTCTCTTGATTTGACTTTGGAAGAGCAAGATGTTATGGACTATTGCAGGAAAAGATTATTAAACCTCCTTCAAATGCACTGGTTGCCGCTAAGACAATGTACAAGAAAGGTGAAGTCAAAACAAAGAAGATAATCAAAGATTCTAGTAACAAGCATTTGGTTGCATACATCTCCGATTTGAACACATCTAAGGAAATGTATGACAGGTTGGTTGGCATGTTCAAAGTTAGCAATGCAAACCAAGTCCTCTTTCTCAAAAACAAGTTGAAGGACATAAAGAAAGGAAGAAGCGAAGATATCCAATCATACTTCATGAGGATTACCGAGATAAAAAATGATCTTCTTTCAATTGGAGAAGTTATTGCTGATAGGGAGCTCACTCTCATTGCCCTTGGAGGTCTCCGCCGTGAATGGTGTGTGCTCAACACTACTATCCTAAAAAATGACAGGATTCTAGGTTTTGATGAATTGTTGATTAGATGTACTCAAGAAGAAACAAGGATGATGGAGAGAGATATGCCTTCAAATAGGAATGATCCTATTGCATTCTCTCCTCATGCTAAAAAGAAGAACAATGCAGGTTCAAAGAAGCAATGTCAAGGAAGACCGGGATTCAAATATGGAAGGAAGGGTAGATGCTTCATTTGTAACAGGTTTGGCCACTATGCTAGGGAGTGTCCTAATAGAAGGCATACACCTCATGATGATGACAACAACAACCACGACAATTTTAGGGGCAACAACAATTGAAGGAATGGTAGATTCAACAACAAAGGAAAAAGGAATGATCCCGCTACCCAACATGGAAATGGTCGACCTCCCAAAAGATCAAGAAACTCCAGGTATGATGAATCTAATGTGTTAGATAACAAGCAAAAATAATTTTATCTTATATTTGCCCTCTCTACTGCCTCTCCTCCGGTTACCTTGGGAAATTGGTTGCTTGATAGTGGTGCCTCAAGGCACTTCACTAGGTATAAGGAAGCTCTTTCAAATCTGATAGAAAAGGATACAAATTTGGAAATCATTCTTGGGGACAACGACACCTATCCCGTGAAGGGAGTTGGGATGTTACTCTTCAATTGAATCAAGGTAACACCATTCATCTACAAGAAGTACTATATGTACCTGATCTAAAGAAGAACCTGGTATCTATCTCGGCGATGGAGGACAAAGGATTCAAGGTGGCATTCATTGATGGAAATGTACGTGTTTGGAAAAGAAATTTCAAAGAAGCATTTATTCTTGGATTCAGGGTTGATAACCTATATCAAGTTGGAGGAAGCCCATTGGGAGCTATGTCTTGCAACCCATCTCTTCAATCCAAATTATGGCACCAGAGGTTTTCTCATCTACATTATAAGGCTGTACCCGACGTGAGGAAGATGGTGACAGGTATGCCCGAATTTAAAGTATAACATGAAGGTGTTTGTCAGGGATGTGCTGAAGGAAAACATACAAGGGGACCATTCCCCTCAAGTGATAGCAAGACTATCGACATTTTGCAATTGGTTCATTCTGATTTATCTGGTATGATGCCTGTGACATCCTTGGGAGGATATTTATATTATGCTATCTTTGTAGATGATTTCTCTTGCAAAACTTGGATATATTTCCTGAAGAAGAAGGACAAAGTATTCTCATGGTTTTGTTCTTTCAAAGCCTTGGTCGAAAATCAAACATGAAAGAAGATCAAAATATTGAGGACTGATAATGGAACCAAATATGAATCAAATGAGTTCAATGACTATTATAGAGAAGTTGGCATTAAGAGGGAGACTACCACTGCATCTACTCCCGAGCAAAATGGAGTTGTTGAAAGAAAGAATCATTCCATTATAGAAGCCACTCGTGCCATGCTTCATGATCAAAGCCTTCCAAAGTTCTTATGGGTGGAAGCTGCCAACACTGCCGTGTATGTTGAAAATAGATGCCCTCATCAAGCGTTGGACTCCAAGACTCCTGAGGAAGTTTTCACCGATAAGAAACCTTATGTTTCTCATTTTAGAATTTTTGGTAGCCCCGTGTATTTTCATGCGCCAAAAGAAAAGAGAAGAAAATTGGATGCATCTGGGAAGAAAGGAACATTTGTGGGCTACAGTGAAACTTCTAAGGCATATAGAATCTATGTGCTTGGTGAAAGAGAAGTGGAGATAAGTCATGATGTCACCTTTGATGAAGATGTTGCCCTTGGGAAGATTAGTAACCTTCCTACTCCAAGGAAGGACAAAGAAGCAGATACAGGAAAGCAGGAAGAACCGCAGGATGAGCCGATGCCCAATGTGGAAGGACCAATGGATCCGATTGATCCACCTCCTCATGAGCCCTTCTCAGAAAGGAGACCCTCATGGCTTAGGGAAACTCTCGAAGATGCCGAGAATCATATTGCTCCAAGGGGGAACTTTTCGTGAAAGTAAGAAGCCGAATAGGTACCAAGGGTACTTAGCTGCCATGAGCACCATTGTTCAATCTGAGCCTTGCACATTCAAAGAAGCTATGAAGCACCAAGTTTGGAAGGATGCTATGAACAAAGAGTATGATTCGATTATGAAAAATGATGTCTGAGATGTGGTTCCTAGACCTAAGGACAAATCCGTTGTCACCTCGAAATGGCTCTACAAGATCAAGCATGGAGCTGATGGAAGTGCTAAAAAGTTCAAGGCCAGGTTTGTTGCTCAAGGCTTCTCTCAAAAGGAAGGTGTGGACCACGATGAGATATTTGCACTAGTTGCCCGATATACCACCATCCGTTCAATTATATCCCTTGCTGCTTCGCAAGGATGGAACCTACACTAGATGGATGTCAAAACCGCCTTCGTGCATGGTTCAATTAAGGAGGAAGTCTATGTAGAACGACCCGACACATGTATGTAGGTTGAAGAAAGCCCTCTATGGTTTGAAGCAAGCTCCTCGGGCTTGGTATGAGCGGATCGACAATTATCTGATGAAGCTGGGTTTTACAAGAAGTGAAGCTGATCCGAACCTTTACTTTAAGGTTGAGAATGATAGACCTCTCATCTTGGTACTTTATGTGGACGATCTCTTTCTGACAGGTGCAGACCCTCTCATTCATTAATGCAACAAGGAGTTGGCTTCCGAGTTTGAAATGAAGAACCTAGGATTGATGCATTATTTCCTAGGGTTGGAGGTGAGATTTTTTTTTTTCTCAAGGAAAATATATTGTGAATCTACTTGAAAGATTTGGGATGGTGGACTGCAAGTCCGTGACTACTCCGATGGAACTTAACTTCAAGAAGTTATGCAGAAGTGCTGTTGGGTCCGATTTTAGATATCCTTCTGAGTTTTGTCAACTCGTGGGAGTCCTAATGTTCTTGGTGAACTCCCGTTCGGACATATGCTTTCTAGTAAATACTTTGAGTCAGTTTATGGTCGAGCCTCTCCACATAAATTGGATAGCTGCCAAGAATCTTTTGAGATATCTTTGGGGCATAATTACCTATGGACTGAGATACACTGCCCGGAATGTGAGGCTCCATGATTATTCTGATGCTGACTGGGCTGGCAGTGTGGTGGAGTGTAAGAGCACATATGGATGGTGCTTCTCATTAGGTTTTGCCTTGATATCCTGGATGAGCAGGAAGCAGAAATCGGTTGCTTTGAGCACTGCTGAGGCTGAATATATTGCTGCTAGTATGGCCTCCTGTGAAGCTGTTTGGTTGAGGAAGCTCTTCAGTGAGCTGTTTGGACATGTGCTAGATACCACCATGATCTTCTGTGACAACCAAAGTGGGATTCGTCTTTCTGAGAATTCTGTGTTCCATGACCACTCCAAGCATATTGATATTAGGTGCAACTTTATCCGAGATATGGTACAATGGGGAGCATATGTTGATATCAGGTGCCACTTTATCCGAGATATGGTAGAATGGGGAGAAATAAGGCTCCGTCATATTGGGATTGATGATCAGGTCACATATATTCTTACAAAGCCCCTGGGGAAGGTCAAATTCTTAACCTTTTGTGAACGACTTGGAGTTGTGGAAAGACCCTCTTATGAGGGTGCCTTTTGATTTGGAGAGTGAGCTCTGGGAGCTTCAGGGGGCTTGGGGTACTTCTTGGAGCGATGAGCGACCATAGGGTGAGTGGTTCACCTTCCCCTAGTGGTGCGCAATGTACATGGTGAGTGATTCACCTTCCCCTAGTGTTGCGCGATGTACATGGTGAGTGGTTCACCTTCCCTGTGATACCCCATGATGGTTGAGATATGCATAGGATGAGTGGGTCACATTCTCCTATGGCATATGAGTAGGATGAGTGGTTCACCTTCCCCTGCCGATACATCCTACCCATGTAGTCTGGGACTCATGGGAAGTACCTCTCATCTGGCCAATGAGTAGGGAAATGAGGATAGAGACCATAGTACTACCGATAGATGCATCGTGTACTACTGTACTCTCAATGCTAGGATGTTTGATATTGATCTAGGATCAATGGAGACTGACTTCGGGTCAATGGAGAGTGGTATGATACACTCTTGATCATTGGAGACTGACTTCAGGTCAGTGGAGAGTGGTATGACACACTCTCGATCATTTCTTCTTCATTATTTGGTTCCCCAGAGCAGAGTATATCAAGGATGTCAGAGATGGTACAGATTGACAGATGATTTGGTAGGTGGAGTTCTTCCTAGTTGAGAGGGAGTGTTAAATTTGGCAACTAGGGCCAAAATCCACCTTGGACAACTCATATGATGAAGCTGATATTTTTATTGGATTCCTCTTTGCGAGAGGTGTAGGATTGATTTAAAGATCATCTCATTTTGACATGTATAAATGGAATTATGAATTTATTTCTTCTATGGACAAATTGTCAAGGTTGACCAACAATCTAATGTAGGCTCAAAAGCCCAAACGTCATGTCTTTTCATCTGCAACGTTGCATATAAATAGAAGGAGCATCTACCTCATTTGGACACTCATCGTCACTCACATATCTCTTTGTCTCCTCATCTGATTGGGTGTATGGATTTCTGGGCAGCCTCTCTCCACACGTGCGAAGGACAGTCTGTGATTTTCTGTTTTATGCGTTGACCGAATTGCAGAAGGGTTGACCAACGTTGACGAGGCAACAATTGATCTTGTTTGACTGTGATTTTTCTTGGAGAAATTTTGTTTGGGCAGGCTGCATTTATGGGCACAAAAATCGAGGCATTCTGAGCTGTTTGACCAACGTTCGTTGTAGGTTTGACTTTGCATTGATCAAGTTTGACTGATATTTTCGAGACTGTTTTGGGCTTATTCAGACTGTTCTTGGAGGTTGAGTTGACTGGGTTTGACTGAGCTGGTATGGAGGAAGATTTCTGCTAAGTTGACCATCATTGACTTTCTGGTTAGGGTATCTTGTTGATTGCTGTTTGACTGGACATATTTGACTGTGTTTGGGCAAGTGAATTTTGTATATTGTACTCTCTCTCTGCTGAACTTTTGAAGAATAATAAGAAGACTTGATTAAAGGGTTTCCCCACATTGTGGTTTTTCCTTGGCATCTGCCAAACATTGTGTCCTCTTGTCTTGGCTTGTCTTTTGCTTTTTATTTATGTTCTATCTGCATTTACCGTCATGTTAATGTGATTGTTAATCTGAAAATTGATATTGGGTTAATAAGAAAAATTGAAGTAAATTGCTCTTAATCATAGAACATACCATTGTTATCTAAAATTAACAAAATCCCATAAGGACATTGGTTCAAGATATAAAGTTATAAATTGTTGTATTACATGCTTCTGTGCCAGTGTTATTAGAACCAGACCGGACTGGACTGAACTAGCTAGTCTGACCGTTTTCGAGGGAAAACTGGTCTGAATTGGTGTCATGGATTGGGAAAGGATGGTTCGATACCGAACCATCCTTTTTTCATCAAAACACCCAATTTTGTACAATGCCACCAAGGACCCTTTGAATGCAATTTTTTTAAAATCAATAATTTATGAGCAGGGAAGCCTAGTATTTTACCATATTTCCCTACTAATGCTATGCAAATTAATGGCACTGTTAAATTATTAAAGTAAAAGGATGGAAATGAAAGATAAAGTTGTATTAATCATAATATTTAAGAGTGGTTCTAACCACATTGGGTTTCATATGGAGAAGGTAGAATTTGAGATCCCACTCAAAATCCAACAGGCTTGACAGTTTTTCAAGATTTCAGAATTGGTGGGATTGCAACACTTCCATTGGTTTTTGTCATGTACTAGGGTATAGAACTAGCATTTAATCAAGAGCACCAAACCCTCTATGTACCATTGTGTTAGTGACATTGATTGTTGAATTCCTCTAGCATGACCCTACTAAAAATTTTCCCATCACTCAAATAGAATCTTGAGTTGACATGCTAAGCTTTTTCTATCTTATTTTAATGCTCAGAGAGTGATATTGATGACGAAGATCCCAATATAGGCACTTGGTGATTGCACTTGGTGCTATTTTGGTTGTGTACTCTTACATGCTATATAAATGAGAACCTTGGATTCATATGGATGCACATAAATATATACATTTTTATTAAAATTTTGAATATTTTGTGTTTTTGGTTCACCGATTTTTTGGTTTCATTGTTTTACCAGTTCCGGTCTAGTTTTGACCAGTTTTTGGTTCAGGGGGTCTACTGGTTCAATCAATGGTTCGGTTTTGATAACAGTGTTTTGTGCAAAGGCACATAGGAAAATCCATGTTATGGATCATGACTTCAGTAGTCTGGATGATGGATCTATTTCTTTTTTCTTTGTAGCCCAAGTTTGCTGTGGGTTATAAAGCATTGTTAACTCCCTTTCAATCCTTGCTTCCTTACGAAAAGAATTCAACATTTTGGAGGTGTGCTCTCCATTATCCATAGAATTACTCTGATTTTCTTCCTTGTTTGATTTTCAGCAGGGGCTTTGAATTTTGTGAATTTTTTGAACACTTGGTTCATATTTTTCATTAAATAAATCTGTTGGGTTTTTGTAGCTTGGACAGGTTTTCTAGTATCTATTGGTGCCTATGAGGCTAAGGAGCATAGGAGGATAATTATCTCCAAGACCCATAAAAAGTTTCTAAGGGAAATGTCTTAATTAGATTAATTGGCCAGTTTTTAATTATTTTCTCAAGTCTAACTTAGGAAAAGTGGTTAATTAAATCAAATTAATTGAGACAAACTGATTTTGCTCTAGTGACTTCCAGAAAAGACAAGAGAAGGGGTCAAGATGATCTTAGCCATCGATTGGACTTAGATTGTGGCTGTTGGCTCGTCAACGATAGATTTATAAGGGCAAGTTGATGGGGCTTTTGGAGACACAATGAATTGCAGTGGACACTGGTAGCGGGGTTTCAACAAGGAAATTGAGGAGAGAATTTCGGGAGGAATTCTTTATGAAGATTCCAATCATTTCGAGCGAAGGAGGGAGGCTGAATTAATTCTGCAGAGAGGCCGCATTAACTAGTGTGCATAGCCAATGCGAGTTGCTGGGCAACAATTCGATTTCCAGTTGTCAGAGATAGTTGCTGGAGGAGGTGCGAGTTGCTCTAGCGAGTTATGGGAGGCAGAAGAGATCGTTGGAACGAATTTTTGGAGGCAATGCCAGTTCCATAAGAGGTCATACGTATTTCCAGTTTTGCCAGTGCGAGTTGCAGGAGGAGGTTCAAATAACACATGAAAGGGCTGAGTTTATTGCAAAGGTTCAATTTGGCTAGTAGTAGTGGAGAAGAAATATTGCCAGAGCTTTACCAATAAGAGGCAAGCACTCTGTGTAATTCTCAATTGTTGAAGATTTGTTGCTATTATAAACCCTCATCTGCGAATTTGGTTTTCCCCACACTGAGGTTTTTCCATGGACTATTGTCCAAAAATATCAGTGTCTAAATTCTGTGTGTGGATTACTTTCTTAGTTCCTGTTATTATTGGTGAAAGTTATAGTAGTGATTTTATTCATTGTTTGCTGTAATTAATTTCTGAAGACAAATAATCTGCATAAGATAGAAGAATAATTTCCAGGAACTGCAATTAAGGAAATTTCACAAAATCCAGGTTTTTTAAGAGGAATTGTCAATGAAGGAAACATAATACAAACTACCTATCATTGATGAAGACATAGGCCTGCACACATACAAATATATCAAATCAAGAATTCTTGTTGATCTTTACTCACTATGAAAAACAGTCTTCAAATGCTTATTGAGTGCACATCCTTTGCACACTCCAATCTTTGCAACCTTGAAGGTTGGCAATCCCTGCAACATAGTTTTCAAGAGAGGAAGTGCTCCATGGTGTAAGTGACGAAAGTGCTCATGCCACAACTTGCACAACTTGTCTTGTCATGCATTAGACGCTAGAGCATTATGTTTCATTGCATAAGAAGCAAGTAGGTTCTAAAAGCCTCCTTCCCATGCACCTTTGCCCGAAGACCAAGGACAATCTTGGTTGCAATCTCAAATGCCGCATTGTTGATCTTTACACTCAACTACACACCAAATATGTGATAATTAAAATAGGAGGGTCCTTTGGTAACCCAAGTACATACATAACTTGAAGGCATCTTGAAGGAGATGGTGGGAATTCTTGTCACAGAATATGTTGCATCATCACTTAACTCCATTTCTATGCCAACATCTTGTTCACGAAATTTGCTGAAGATTTTTTTGCCTAAAGTCACGTCCCAATGCTCCACTATCCACATACCATGCAACATCAAAAATGGTTTTGGTGACAACAAACCATACAGAGGGTTTTGCTGCTGCTTATCATTCCCTTTCTTCTTCTCTAGACATTGATTGATAAAGGGTCTCTTCTTGCAGCACTCAAAACAAGTTTGATGACACAAATCCTTCTTAACTTGGTTAGAGAATGATAATTCTTCTTACTTGCCCTTATTGAGTTCTCCTTTCTTTCCTCCTTCCCTCATGGTCTTGATGAGAGCAAGATTTTGTACTTCATCTACTTTGGTTGCCACAATTTCTCGAATCTTGCCTTATTTCTTCCTAAATGAAATCATCCCAAAGCTTCTCAAAAATTTGCATATGCTCATGAGCACAAACATCATGCACAAAGGCTTTCCATGGTGTTGAGAGACGATTTAGTGCAGTGGTTACTGACTCTTCATCTTTATTCTTCATATCAATTACAAAGCATTGATCTCTAATCTTGTTGATCATGAAATATATTGTTGTTATGTTTGTGTAACTAATCTGGGTGATCTTCATAAAACATATTTTTGTGTATGTGTCACTAGTGGGTATGGGTGAGTTTATTCTTCAAGAGCAATTTTTGGGAATATTGGCACTTTGATATAGAGAAGTCAATGCCTCATACATTTCCTTCATCGATTTGCCTGCAATATGAGGAGTCAGGTGATCCTTTACGGAACTCAATCGTCTTTGCCTTGAAAACTTTCTTTTCATGCCGAGTCAGTTATTGGGGATTGGTAGGAATTGTAGACTTCCCTTTAACTATACTCTAGAGATCCATCTCTTCCATCAACATTTGCAACTTGCACTTCCAAGGGATAAAGTTGGAAGCTCCCTCTAATTGGTCACATTCTCCGAGACCTAACATAGCCTTTATGTAGTTCCCTTAGATACAACTTTACGCAAAACAGATGCAGCCCAAACTCAACAACCTATCACAGGTTCAAATCATCCCCCTTATGCATAAAAACACACTCTAATCAATATGACAATCAGGCATTACACACACAAACCCCTCATTGGTCTTGGTGGCTCTTATAGGGTTGGATCAGCTGCAATCATTGGAGCTTTCAAGATGTCACACCTGCTGAAGTTTTCCATTCTCAGTGCACTTTCATAGGTAGCTGAATTCTCTGTGCAGTAGACGGAAGAATTCAACATCACTGCATTGATACCATGACAAAAATTCTCACTTCTAATTGCAATGGATCCGCACCATAGAAGTTTCTCCCCTAATGCTGAATCTGATTTCTCTGGAAACAACTGTCAAAACTGCCGATCTGTAATCAATGAAACTACTAGTGTAACATTCAAGGGAGTGGAGACTGCAAGTCAAATAGTTAGATCATTTCAGCAGCTGAGCGTTAGATCTTATTAAAATTGGATCTGAAACTACATTTGCTCAGCGTCAGTCCAGTTTAAATCAGATCTTAAGAGTGAAATTAAAGGTTGCTAAATCATCCACTCAATTTCACTCAATTACACTGGTATAATAAATCAACAACTAAAACAACTCCAAAATCAGATCTATAAAATTAGAATTGGATGCATAGTTGGAACAACAAACTTATCTTGTTCTAGTACATATGAAGGATAATTACATTACAACAAATTAGCTACTCTCAAGCTTACAATGCAAAACCAACAGAGTCTCTCAAGCTCATGAAACAAAACATAGCTGTTACTTCTCTCACAGTACTTTTCTCCAGCTGTCATCAAGTGAGCTAATAATGTGGAAGTGATGTGTTCATCCTCCCTTTTATACAGTAAGAGGAGTGAGTTACAAATAATGTAAAACCTTAAAATTAAACTAGGTCCAGAAATGGAGAATGGGTCCACAAGTGGAGCACTCTACATGTGACAAGCAGGTAGGCACATGCCCACAAGTGCCATCTCGCCCACATCATGTAATTTTATAAGTCATATTTTGATGCACCCACAAGTGCCATGGTCAACTCCCCCATGCCACATATTTTAATGTGAGATTGCATATTTTAATGCAACCAGTGTACCTTTCTAGTCCAAGCAACTCTAAGAACCAAACATAATTAGAAACATCTCCTTTCAACACAATGTTTTCATGCACAAACTCTCTCCCATGCAAGTGTGTCCTCTAGAAAGGACCAACTGCTGATGGTGAATTCTCGACTTGAAGAAGAATGAAGAAATCCTACAAGAAGCTCTCATCCAGCTGAAGATGAATGTAGAACAAGTTCAAAGAAACAAGGCAAAAGACTAACAAAATGGACAAACATAGACAGGGTATGTGGAAAATAAACTTCATTCTAAAATGGAATCGTTTGATACAATGAGAATGATCCCCTTTAATATCATTAATTAAGTGGTTGAGCTATGTTGAAAACCCAACCCAAAAATGTGAAAATATTGACTAAAGTGAAGAAGAATGAAAAAATAGTACACCAAGCTTTCAACCGGCTGAAGATGAATGTAGAAAAAGTTCAAAGCAACAAGGCAAAAGACTAACAAAATGGACACACATACCCTGTGGAAAATAAACTTTATTCAAATATGGAATCGTTTTATACAATAAGAAGGATCTCCTTTATAGCATTAATTAAGTAGTGCTATGTTAAAACACAGCCCAAAAATCTGAAAATATTGACTAACTGAAGAAGAATGAAGAAATCCTACACCAAGCTCTCATTTGGCTGAAGATGAATGTAGAACAAGTTCAAAGCAACGAGGCAGAAGACTAACAAAATGGACACACACAGGGTATGTGGAAAATAAACTTTATTATAAAATGGAACTGTTTGAGACGATGAGAAGGATCCCCTTCAATATCATTAATTAAGTAATTGTGCTGTGTTAAAAATCCAACTCAAAAATCTGAAAATATTGATGTAACTCTGAAATCATCGCGTTGAACCCCAGATTTGGGACTAAAATGTCTGAAATAAGAACTGAAAAAAAATCAGAAGGTTCTGGAATTGCTGTAAAGTTTGAAGTCAGGAAAAAACTGCTGTGAACTAAAAGCTAAGTCACTGGAAACGTGTAAGCCAAATTACTGGAAATGTCTGGGAAAGGGAGGGGGATATGCTGTTCTTAGTTTGGAAATTGAGACGGGGGGATACAGCTTGGAAATGACACTGAAATGTTTCCAAGCCTATCCAGAAAAATGAAATGACTCCAAACTGTTTTCAAAATTATCCTGAAAAGTTTCAGCTGCACCTGTGAGTTTCCAGCCAGGAAAAAAGTGATTTTTTGATATGATAAAAACACATAAATAACCAGAAAGGCAAACTATGAAACATTAACCCAGAAATATGCCTCAAAACCTAGAAATAAAGCCTCAAAGCTTATAAATCAAGATCAAGACACTAACCCTAAAAGTGTATGAATGGTAGTCTGAAATTTGAATCTTTATGTCACATGGTTTTCACTTTTTTCTCATCGTATTTTTCCAAAAATGATTAAGGCATATTTTTGGTTCGAAAAACCACTGATCTTTGGGCATTTAACTGCATCAAATGCTTGTATACTAGTATTAATGTCACAACCTAGTGTTGAAGTACATTCAATATGTTTTATCATCTTTTCTCAACCTTTGCACCAGTTCCTCAACTTTGTTGCAATAAGTTTCAGAGACTAGAATATGTAATAAAACTACTTTCATATCAAGATTGCGGTAGTAGCAGTTCTAGCCCCAAAAAACTATAGATTGCATTTTTAAAGGGTTACTTTAACAAGCACTTATTTCCTGAAATCTTCCAACAGGCTTCAGTGTTTTGCTTTTCCATTTTTTAACCGGCATGAACTCTTGATCTATGACTTGATTTACTTCATTGCTAATACTGTAATACATTGTCATGCCCCTGTCCTTATGTTGTGGAGGAAAATATGATCATGCCACGTTTAGCAAATTCCCCATATGATATTTTGATATTATTACAAGCATTTTAACTGAAATAAGCCGGACAATGTAAACAACATATCCAAGAGGAGTCAGTGGTGTCTAGAGAGTGTCACAGCAAAGAGTGGATTATTGTATGTTATCACACTTATCATCTTATTGCCTAACACATGAGCTCACTTATTTATGCATGAGTGCCTCACAAACCTCCTTGAAACCAATGTTTTAAAAGTCCGACTCGGACTCTGACTCGGCCGAGGGTCGACTCCAACTTGGCCGAGGGTTGACTCCGATTCCGACTCGGTCGGCTCGATTTCAATGACTCGGTCGTTGTAAAAAATACATTAATTTTTGTTTGTTTGTTTTATTTATAAAAAAAATAATTTTAAAGATTTTCTGGTTTTGAGGAAAATGGTGAAACAATTAAACAGTTTGCTGAAGAAAGAAACAAAGTAAATAAGTTGGAGGATACAGAGTCAGACAGGATGGAGCAGTCTAATAGAGTTACAGAGATGAAGCCAGATCAAATGAATTCATAGTTACAGAAAGGGAGGAACAGTCATCTGAAGATACAACAAATTAATTGGGAGATGCAGATAACAGATCTTTAAGGGATGAAGTGAGTTGATTGTTCAGGGGTTCTGGTTCAGATGATGTAGAAGGAAAGTTCAAAGATCCTGATCTGCTTGAAAGGGTGTGTTTTAGAACTGAAAATTTCATTCAGAAATTCCCATCTATATTGGATGCAGCATATGATACAGGTAACAGTACTGTGCTTAAGTGTCATCAAATGGGTCCACCTTAATTGGGGCGATGAAGGTTTGATTTGTCTGTTTTCAAAGATATGGCAAATATTGAGGTCAGGTGGCATTTTGTTGCTAGAACCACAACCTTGGAAATCCTATGAAAGAAAACGCCTCGTGTCCGAGGTTGCGGTAGAAAATTTCCATGAAATTATTTTCAAGCCAGATGCTTTCAGGGATATTCTGCTTGACAAGATTGGTTTCAACTTTCAGGTCAATGGAAATGATCAGTATGCAATGTGCATGTGCCAAATAGCACAATTGGATTTAATAGGCTAATTTATTTGCTTTGGAAATGATTTACAAGATTTGGAAGAAATTATGAGTAACTAGTTGTAACTGTTTATTGTTTTACAGAGTAAATTAAACTGATGGTTTGTAAGAAAATTATGATTGAATAAGAAATGGTAGAGGAATGGGCCGCTGTTGCTAACCCGACCGACTTAATGCAGGCTTGGCCGAGCCGGCCAGGTTAATACTAAGCTGGCTGAGTTGTTAGACAATTCGGCTGGCTTGGTATTAACCTGGCCGGCCGAACCGTTTCCTAGGCCGAGTCAAAGTTTGAGGGCTTCGCTCGGACCAACTAGGCTGAGTCGGTTCCGAGCTGGCTGATTTTGAAAACAGTGCTTGAAACATCGCTGATTAAGTCAACTTTGATCATCCAAGTTGGTTTCAAATGGGTAGACAAACCCATGAATTAAGGCCTTCTATGTGTTGGTCAGTTAGTCGACTAACCCTCACAAAGTCCATTGGATTGTTTAATCCACTGTTTTTTAAAACGGGCAGCTCGGAACTGACTCGACCGAGTTGATCTTAGCCAGACCTCCCAACACTAACCCAGCCTAGGAAATAGTTTGGTCAGCCGAGTTGTCTAACAACTCGGCTGGCTCGGTATTAACTTGGTCGACTTAGCTGAGTCCGTATTAACTCGGCCGAGTTGCATACGGCGCCCAACAACCCATAAAAACTGCGATTTTTTTAAAATGTTATGTGTGGAGGATTCCAAAGCAATTTATTTTTTGTTTATTTGGTCTTTGGGGTCCATTCCCCTCTCCTAAAACCTATTTAACTCACCCAACCCTTCTCATTTCCTCACAACCATCTCATGCATTTGAGTGAGAATTTCAGTGAGAGTTTGTGAGGAGTTGTTGAGTTTGTTTTTGGAGCAGCAGTGAGGAGTCTTGGGCAAGCATTGTAGTTGGAGTGAGGAGCTTCTTGGGCAGCCATTTGGAGCAACATTGAGGAGTTGGTTTCTTGGAGCAAGCTTGAGGAGGCAGTTTGTGCCTGGAGGTATTTTTTTCACTTGTAGAAATCTATTTTTGCTTATTAAATTTTATGTGCAAATCTTGTAATCCTAAACAGTGTTTTTTGTGAAAGAAATGAACATTGAATCAATGTTTTTTTTTTGTTTTCATTTTTAGATTTTTTTGCTTTCATTTCCAAGTCAAAAAATGGCACCTAGAGTGAAAGATGCTGCTTGGGCATATGTTGAGATGGTTGATAGTCAATGCATTGCAAATTTTGCCATAGGAAAATTAACGAAGGTCTTGGGGGCATTAATAGGTTGAAACAATACTCGGCGGGGATTAGAGGCCAAATTACTCGATGTTCCTCACCAGAAATTAGGGAGATCAAGAAGGATTTGTTAGCCAGATTTGAGAAGTTTGAAGAAGATAAGGCTAGGCAAAAAGAGTTAGAGGCTGAAATTGGGAGGAAGAGGAATATGCAAGAAATGCTGGCTACCAACCCCCATTTTGATTTTGAGGGTTCTTCCTCTATCCCTTGTACTGATGCATCCAACCCCTTCCGATATGTTCCTCCCTCTTTTGAGTGTATTCAAGAAAAGGGAAAGGGTAGAATGAAAAAGGGTGATATGAATATCAAAAGTTTTTTCACTCCCTCCTCTCCATCAGATGCACATGGTCGTCAAGCTAGTAGAAGTCAAATGCAACTCACTTTAGATGACCATTGGAAAAAAGAATTGAGGGAGACTGCTTGTGATTACATAGCTAGATGGTGGTATGATGCTGAGATCCCCTTCAATGCTTCTCGTTCACCATATTATGAGCCTATGTTCTCGTTCACCATATTATGAGCCTATGTTTGATGCCATACATGTTGTTGGAAAAGGCTTCAAAGGCCCTACTATGCATGAGTTAAGGGGGTATCGTTTGCAGAAAGAAATTTTATCCATTAATGACTATTTGAAAGATTTCAAGGACTCATGGGCAAGAACAGGATGTACCATCATGTTCGATGGATGGACTGATCAAAGAAACCGTACCATCATAAACTTTCTTATCTTCTGCCCACAGGGAACCAGGTTTCTAAAATCAGTTGATGCATTTGATAAGTTAAAAGATGGGCAATTGTTGTTTCAACTATTGGATGAGGTTGTTGAGGAGGTGGGGTTGGCTAATGTTGTTCAAGTCACTACAGATAATGCCTCTAATTATGTTCTTGCTGGTAAACTATTAGAGGAAAAACACAAGACCATCTTTTGGACCCCATGTGTTGCACATTGCATAGACCTTATGCTTGAGAATATTGGCAAATTAGTGGGTCAAAAACACTGTAGATCATGCCAAATGCATAACAAAATTTATCTACAATCATTCATGGATTTTGAACCTCACGAGGAAACACACAGGGGGCAGGGATATTATTAGGCCTGCCATCACTAGATTTGCTACTCATTTTTTGACATTGCAATCTATGCTTTCACAACATAGAAACTTGCAAAAGATTTTTTCCAGTAAAGAATGGAATCTAAGCCAGTGATCTCACAAACTAGAAGGCAAAGAATTGAAAAAGAAAGTTAATGAAGAAATATTTTGGAAAAAGGCAACAGAGGTTGTGAAGCTTGCTGAGCCACTGGTTAAGGTGTTGCGGTTGGTGGATGGGGAAAGATTAGCTACGGGCTTCATTTATGAGGCTATGGATCAAGCAAAGGAGCAAATAAAGAGGGTATACAAGGATAAAGTGGCTAAGTATGGGCCCATTTGGGCAATCATTGATGAGAGATGGAACAATCAACTCCATTGCCCTATACATGCAGCTGGGTATTTTTTGAACCCACGGTATCATTATAAAGCTAAGGCGACAGGAGCGTTGAGGGGGGAGGTTAGAGATGGACTAGTTGACTGCATTGATCACATGGTCCTGTTGGAGTGTGATCAGTTGGAGATACACCGATAGGGCACAACCTTCACCAATGCCTCAGGTACCTTTGGGAAGAACCTAGCAAAGATTGCAAGGGAAGTAGATGAGCCATGTAAACAAAAATTTCAATTTTCAAATTCTTAATACTTATTTTGTTAAATCGTTTATAATTTTAAAGTTGGATATAATTTGTAATTTTGTTGAGCTAACTCATTACACTCCTATGTTTTTTGCAACATAATGGTGGGAGGCTTTTGATAGCCATTGTCCTGAATTGCAGAAGTTTGCAATTCGTGTTTTGAGTCAAACTTGTAGTGCTACTGGGTGTGAGCGCAATTGGTCTGTCTTTGAGAGGATTCACACAAAGTAGAGAAACAATTTGGATAAAAAACGGTTAAATGATATAGTCTATGTCCAATACAACCTCTGGCTCAAGTGCAACCAATTGCTGAACAAAAGACCTGATTCAGATCCCATTGTGTTGGAAGACATTGATCCAACATCAGATTGGGTTGTGGAAAGTCATCCAACAGAGTTTGCTTTTGATGAGGATATGGATTATGAATTACAGACGATAGCATCACTCGAACATAATGTTCAGTTGAATGCAGATCCTGATCCACTTGTACCAGCCTCAGCCTCATAGCCAGCAAGTCCTCCAGTTGCAGGCGCTTCCTCTGCTCAACCACGACAGAAGCGCATATCTCGTCTATCTCAGCTTGCATCTGCTGCACAGCCTGCTAGTGTTACCACTTCTACAGTTGCAGTTGGAGATGATGATGATGATGAGGAGCCATGGGGCCCCCTGTCTGACTTTGATGATGATCCAGAGATTGATCCACATGAGCTTGGCTCGTCTGGCAGTAGCCAGTAGTACTGGTCACAGTTTACTTTTGTTGTAGAGGCCATTTCTAGCCTCCTTGGTTATGTGTTTTTGTTTTGATCTCTATATCATGATCATGTATGTATTGGACAGTGCACTGGGTGCCATTTTGATATAATGGATATATTCATGAGCCTACTTTGATCATATGTTGTCTTCTATCTATATTCTAATGCTGTGTGTTTGGAAGCATGAATGAAAATCTTTAAAATTATGTTTTTTTTAATAAAAAAAAAAATATTTAATGTATTTTTTACAACGATCGAGTCATTGAAATCAAGCCAACCGAGTCGGTACCGAGTTGAAGTCGGAGTCGACCCTCGGCTGAGTCGGAGTTTTAAAACATTGGTCTAATCAGCTAGTGGACCCCAACCCAAATACACCTTAATTAACTGACCTCCAAAATTGGTTTTAATCATGGACTCGAACACTGCTTGTAGAGGTGCGATCAATGTATTCTTTTGTTAGATGCTAATAATTGGATTCAGCCTTTGAGTAATTTTAGGATTTAGACATTGATGTTTAGAAGGAGCTGGATGTTTTTGATCAAAAGCTTATCCTAGGTTGGCTTATCTATGGTCCTCAAGATAGAAGAATATTGTCTAACAATATTTAAGTTAGCTAATTTCATTTGTTATAAGTGACATGAATGCTTCTATATCTAATTGATGAATGGTAATATAAAATATTCATCTCATGGTGTTTTTGTGCACACGCGCGCACACACACACACACACATATTGTGTTTTAATTTTATTTCTTTTCCATGTACGAAAGCACCCCACCCTCTAACTTGTATGCAAGGGTAAGATATTATTCATGGCTCAAGGCTGTTCAACAACAAGGCTTGAAGCCTTTACAATAATATACTTGATATGAGCTCAACATGTGACCTATGGGAATTGAACCCTGGTAGGGAGGATGACAAATTTTCCTGCCCATTGGAGTTCAATTCTCGCAAGTGACTTGTTGAACTCATAATGAGTATTTCACGTAATGGCTTTGAGCCTTGTTGTTTGAGGAGTCCCTCAAGGACTGAAACATGTATATTCCTCATATGACGATGATGATTAGCACCCAATAAGACCTATATGGTCTATCAGATCTTAAGTGGGTAAGAGATTAATCATCATTTCATTTCTATACTCAAATAGAAGTGAGAGTTGCGTTCACAGATGACCATAAGGTTTCTGAGAGAAGGTAAAGAAGGTTGGTAGTGTGGCAAATATTTTGAAAATTAGTAGTGCTTTTCATTTTCAATCTTCTTGGTATCACTCAAGTGACATACTTTTTCATCCTAAGGCATTTTGAGAGTTGGCCAATGCCTAGTTTCACTATGAAGCTCATGAGAAATAGTTCATATCTTAGCAATGTTCATTTCTTCTTCATATTAGTGAAGACAAAAAGATATTAGTGGTCTTTGAGATTGGGGTTGATCACCTCCTATATATATATGTAGACGCACACATGCACACACACACACATTTCCCTGTTGTATCATTTCGAACTTTTCTATAAATTTGTTGTATCTGTTGCCCCCCCGCCCTGTATCTAGACCGTATCTATTCTTGTATCTGTTTTGGTGTAACTTAGACGAAAACCCCTGAAACTATGAAACTGAAATCTGTACTACTAAAGAAAATCGTCAACTGAAATTCCTTTTCTTTTCTTTATTTTGGTAATAAAAACTAGAGGAGAATAGTACTATAATATTGTTGGAAAAATGTATATGGATGGTGCATAGAAGAGTAGAGAACTTTCTTGAAAGGTATTAATACGAAATAGGCCTTAATTAAAACAGTACTCTAAAGTTCTAGAAACTAGATTCTAAACAGAAGAAGACAAATAAACACATTATCTGATAAGCTTTCCTTTTGCCATGTGAAAATTCTAACTTCTTTTCACTTGATTTATGAACAAGAGTAGTAGGGGCAAGTGGAAGTGGTTGTGGAACACAATCATGAGCTACAAAGCCTCCAGGCAATGTTGGAGGTTGTGAAGCCAAAGGCAAAGCCTGTTACATCTGTAAACCTAGTGGTGGATGGGGGTAGCTTCATGATCACTATCATGAGTCCTGTTAGCCCTAGGTTTTCCTTCATAAATATGAGTGTTAGTTTCTAGCATATATTTATGGATATTATTTCGGGTGAGCTTGATGTTACAAAGTTCACTATTTGGCATTGACAATTCACAAGTACTGTAGCTTTGTTGAACCTTACCTTATTCCAGAGTTATATTATATGAGTGTAGTGTTTAGGTAAATGTTTTAGGGTCATCTTGTGCTTTTGTTTGCAGATCATTTAGCTTAGACTTTTGATATTCATTTTAGTAGCAGTATATTTGGATACCCATTTGGGAGATAGGATCATTGGCTTATGGTCTGAACTTAGCGTGAATTGGAAGAGGTAATATTCTGGCAAAATTTCATTTTTATAATTTTTTAAAAGAAATTTCTATTTTTAGAATGCTGTTGGAGCAACATGAAAGTTATTTTTCCAATGACCCATTTTGGACATTAGTCCATGGTTTAGATTTTAGCCAGATTTGAGATTCTGAGTTTTGGGTCTATTTTTGGGCAGTATATTTTTAGTAGGTGGAAGATGTTTCAAGTAGGGTGTTTATGTTTTGTGTACTGAGTATGGCATAGAACTTCAGTGCAGAATCTTAGGCCATTTTGTGCACTTATATTTTTCAGGGGTCGATAATGTCTTGACAATTGCTATTTTTGGAAGTTTGTGGGTATTGTGACATTTGGATTGGATTTGTTGCTTTTTGCATTAGCAGATGGAGCACCTGAGGGTCTCTCATGTGACCTATTGGGACTTGTGCAAGGCTATTTTTGGCCAGGTGGAGGAGCACTCTCCTTTAGCTTTGACATTATTGAATTTTTGGGTAGATACCTCCTAATTCTCAGCCTAGAGAGGGAGTGCTCTCTCTCCATATTTTCATCGGTTAAGCAACCTTTCTAAATTTGATCACGCATGAGTTTGTTTTAGGAATT
Source organism: Pinus taeda (assembly GCA_000404065.3). NCBI lineage: Eukaryota > Viridiplantae > Streptophyta > Pinopsida > Pinales > Pinaceae > Pinus > Pinus taeda. The sequence goes on along the minus strand of APFE031050858.1, from coordinate 272,139 downwards.
CATCCTTGGGGATAGTGCACTCTAGTCCTATTTTCCAAGGCATGCGATTCATTAACGAAGGAAACAGGTCCATTATTGGACAATGCAAGTTGAATTAAGCAGTTTGATTTTAGCACAGAAGTGTAATAGATATATCCATCTTAAAAAGAGATTACTCCAGTAGACTTGGCAGATCTATTTTGGGAGATTTGGCTGCTTTCTCAAACAGTAGATGTAAAAGGTGTACTACCAACCGATTTAGCAGGGTTTTAGTAGCTTTCTAAAGCAACAGAGTTCAACAGAGTTTTAGTAGGTTTATAATTGGAGCAGGGTTAGTTTGATGGATGAGATCCTACAGAAATTTAGAGGACAGTACAACATAGTTAACAGGGAGATTTAGAGGCTTTTCACAGCAGTATTTTGAATTTTCCCTTCATAGTCTTATGATTTATAGCAGGCTGGAGCACATTGCTGAGAGGAGACATTTGTGGAGTTAGATTGTTTTATTTTGGAGCCTTATTCTCTCTCATCTTCTCTTCCCTCATTGAAGAGATATATCTTTGTCTTACTGCACTTTACCTTTATTTTGACTGGAGATATTTTTGAAATAATTCCAAGGGCTATTCTATTAAAAGGCAAAGGAGGTAGGCTGAAAGAGTGATTTTCCTTTAGTCCCTTGCTTTTCGCACCCTTTTTGGTTTGATTTATTGTGAGAGTGCATAGTTTTCTGTGAGAGGTAGACTATGCTTGCACAATGCATAGTGTTCACGTGATTACATCCCTAAACACTACTGAGAGAAGATGCTTTGGAAGTGGTTGGGCACCCCTGGGGCCCAGAGTCTTGTAGTTGGAACTGATGTTCCCCCAAACTTTGTAATTGCAGCTTCGTAAATAAAGGCAACTTCTATTTGGTTACTAAATCTGATTTATGCATCATGTTTCTTGCTGTACTTTGATCTCTGGAATCAATTACAGCAGATTTACAGGTCCCTAGGTTGAAGTAAATCCTAACATGTAAATATGCAATTTGGCTTACGGCTTAGTGTTTTTAACTGCAGATTACAGGTCTGCTTTTTGAATTACAGCAAGCTGCCCTTGCAGTTGGTAATGATTTATGGTTTTCAGGGGTCACATTCTCTTACAACTTGCATAGGGATTCCCACCTGTGGCTAGCAAGCACTAATATGAAGTGCAGGATGATAGTATGAAGTGACAATATACATTCGTTGGTTACTTTGGAGCTCAATTAGCTTCAAATGGTAACGAGTCTCATCAGCCAAAAGTTCATCCTCCAAGTGCTCTTTAAGCTATGGCTTCATCTTCCAAACTAGTGTCCTCTAGATTTTGTCCCAAATCTCATATGTTTTATCATTCTTTGCTGCCTTGCAATAATGGGACAGCAACCTCAATTGTGGTGCACATAAATCAAACTTTCTTCCTCGTCTACATTCGGGGTGTTTCTCGTCACATTGTGGATGAAATTATAGGTGCTCCAACACCTCTTTGCAGAGAATTGTTAACTGTAAAGCACTCTAATTTGCAATTTATGCAAATGTGTGGTGGAGGTGACATACATTTCTTCATTCAATAGGAGTTAACCTAAGTTGATCTTTAGTTGCATACAGATTAGCAAAGACTAATAGAAGGTTTCTGATTTAAAACTAACAAAAGAGTATAAAAAATTCAATAACCCACACAAATTTGGCCCAACGGACTCACAAAATACCTTTAACTAGTGTTGAAGCTGATTATCCTTGGGTATCGTAACAGTCCCCCTTCTTGAATTGCTTTGCCCTCAAACAATTGCAATGAAGGTTGTTGTAATATTTATAGGGCCTCCCATGTGGCATTCTCCAACAACAAATCATTCCACATGAAGAAATATCCTAGTAGTGACTTATTCTTTAACTTCTCATGAGTTGCTAAAGTGGGCTTTGGAATTAAAAAATATTTGTTGTCATCAATGAGAGGTAAAGGGTTTGAAATTTTAGTCTTTTGTTTGACCACTTTCTTCAAGCATGAGACATGAAAGGTGTTATGCATTCATGACCTTGCTGTTAGCTCAAGTGTATATACAACAAGACCCATTCTTGCTAAAACCAAATAAGGTCCTTGTTGGGATTGGATTTGGCTCAAGTTGTAAATAACCTAAAAATTAAATCAGTTTAAGTTGAACTGAACATCTCCATGGCAGATTTAACAGTTCATACAACTAATAAACATCACCAGAAATACAAATAAACCATTATTGTTCCTCATTTATAATGGAGATCAGGTTGACAGGTCAACTTTTATCATTTGATGAGAGATCGGTTGGCACTGTCAACCTTGATCCTCCTGATTATGCTTAATCAAATCAACAATAAACAAATTTACAATAAGCATGTTTGTACATCCAAAACTTATCTAACCTTGAAACACTTGGTAACTTGTCTACCATACTTCCATGATAAATCAACTAAAAGATTGAAGGCTCGAGTGCCTTTGGCCTTGTAATTTTTTGATCGATCACTTTCTTTCTTTTTCGTCCTCCATTTCTTTAAGCTTTGTGTTTCACTCTTTGTGTGACTGCGAATGTTTCTTCCTCTATCACCAACTTTTCTTCGTCATTTTTTGTATAAGTATCTTTTTTTTTTTTCTTATTCTTTTTGCATTGCCCTTCTTTGTTGCCTTCATCTTCATTAGTTTGTTGTGTTGACTTTGTAGCTATGGTCAGTCTTCATAATTATTATTTTTGTCATTGATGTATTAGTAAGGCATGTTCTTCATGCTAATTGTCAAAAGAGAAAATATTAAGGCATGTTTTTCATGTCCTTTTGAAAAGAGAAAATTTGAATTTTTGAAATCTAATTTTTGGCTCCAAAAGAAGTTATAAGTTAGCTCCCCTCTAGTCAAGTCAGTGTTGTCATGGAGACATCATTCGATCAACCAAGAAAACTATAAGTAAGGCACTCAACCTCCTCATCAAACACAATTTGGATCATATCATCTTCTGTTAGTACGAAGTTCTTTGAGGCAGTGATACAAAGTTCTCTAAGGCAGTAATACGAAGTTCTCTGAGGCAGTGATATGAGCTTCTCTTAGGCAGCTATGCAAAGTTTTTTGAGGCAAAGATATGATGTTCTCTGAGGCAGTGATGTAGAGTTTTTCTATGGCAAAGTAAACGAAGATTTTTTTGAGCAAAAGCAAGGAAGAATCTAGGAAATTAAATACTTTGTTGGAGCAGACCAAGCTAAGATAATGATAGATGGCTGAATTCTACGCAGACCAAGCTAATAGCAGATTGACTTGTCTGGATGGTTTTGACCAGGTTTGACCTAGACTGTTAGTTTGACTTTATGTACATGGCTCTTTGAGGAAAGGTAGTAGATCAGTTGGGCAGATTGTTGGCTTGACTAGAGGGGAAGCTTGACCACGTTTGACCTAGACATGTTGTTGGTCAGTTTGACCTTGTATATGATTAGATGTATCTCTGTTGAACTAAATAATTTCTCTAAGGAGAAGGTTGCTGGGTTTTCCCCCCATGTGGGTTTTCCTAAGGTAAAGTCTTGTGTTCTTTATTTGGCTATCTCTTCTTGATCCTATTGTCATAAATGTTTTATGGTTGATGTCTTCTGTGTAATTACTTAATGATGGAATAATGGATAAGAATGTGAAATAAATCATTAGAAGTAATTATCAGTATATAAGACCCTACGAAAAATCAACATGGTATCAGAGCTATGGTGAAAGAGCAACCTTGAAGAAGTCATTCTTGTTATGTCTCTAGCCCTAGAAACTCTAGATCTTATCTCAAAAGGAGACCAAGATCTGCTTATACCTTAAAAGAAGAATGAAAGATCCTACCTCTGTGAATCAAGTCTGAATAGTAAGGCCAAAGCCTGTAAATATCTCAGGATGCTCTTCAAGAAAGCCGAAGGCTGTAAATATCTCAGGATGCTCTTCAGGAAGGCCAAAAATGTCTCAAGAAAATGCACGAAGACCGAGTAACCTCAGGGCTGAGGTAGCCAAGTCATCTTTCCAGATTGTGGACTATTTGTATTAAAGCCAAGATTTGCTTTGATGTCTATACAGTAGACCTTAAATTCTGACGTCAGTTCATTTGAGAACCAAAGACCTCAGTTCTTGAATAGGTCGAAGTAGGTCTCAGTGATAAGGTAAAAAATTCCTCAGATGGCTGATACACAGACCTATTATCAGAAGAAGGTCCAAGTAGTTCGAGATGCTCAGTCAAAAAGCCATCAAAAGGTGTCTTCAAAAGTTTACCAGAATCTGATTACATTACTAGGGATAAATTACTACTGGAACTTGCATTATTTCATAAACACCGAAAAAGAGGTAACACAGTCTAAAAGGATAAAGGCCTCAGGACCGAGTCTTAGATGGTTGAGAGTACCTCAGTCAAAGATATAGCCCGAAAGATCTCATAACCTCAGAGAAACCAAACCACCTCAGATAAGGAAATGGCAGTCTATATTTTTGTTTTAAATCAAAAGCTGTTTTTGTGATACAAACAGGTCCTGAATTTGAATAAGATGGCAGAACCATTGGAGCATGACTTATTCACAAGGATAATTTTTAAGCATAAGTTTTGTAATGTTTTTGTACTGACATACTAAGCCAACAATATCATTTGATTGTGCATAAGATTTACTTTTTGAAATATGGAAGGCCCTATACATAAAGGAAGGGATTAGACTTGTTTGAAGATCCGTTATATTTAAAGCACATCGTTTCCATGCAAACCACATTATAATGATGAATTGCTCAAGGTCAAGTATGAGGTTGCCAAAGTCTAAAGTTTTACGATTAAAATGTAAGGTATGTTCCATCAATCTCGTTTGGAATCAAAGGTTTACATTGACATCATTCTTATAGACCTCAACTAAAGGAAACATTCATCTAAGTTATGATCATAGGGAAAGTATCAAAGGTTTGATTTGTGATCCTTGCCATCAAGGATATGCTTAAAGAGGTCAAGAACCTGTGTTTCCACAAGAAAGGCTAAGGCATAAGTTCTGAAGACCACAATACTTTTGTTAAAGATCCGAAATGCCTCAGAAGAGTTGCATATCAAGAGTCCTAAGAAGTATTCTTACTATATATCTGTTCAGATGTCTCCTTTAATGACAGTTGAAATACAAAGATGCTTGGATGTTAGTGCTAATCAAAGGAATAAAGAGATGAAGTTGAAAATCACTATGGTATTTGGAACCACGACGAATTCATAGAATTTATTTGCTGATATATGAGAGATAAGGCAAAGTACGAAGGAGTAGTCTCTTGAATATGTTGAAAAAGATTGTATATCAAGTATGCTGATGTTGCCGCAATATGATGAAGTTTGATTTATGAGAATATACTATTATTTGATAGTTCGAGGTGTGTTATAGTGTTAGAGTACATTTGGATTCAATGGTCTGATACAAAAGTGTCAGTGAAAGAGATCATTGTTGTTTTTGTGAAAGCTGAGTGTATATGCTTGAACCGAGGTCTGTCATATCACCTCTCGTGATGAAGACAACTTTTTAAAAATATCCTTGACTGACATCAAGGTGGAACATCTCTGATTCTAAAGCTTGAGGACTCTATTTGGACATTCGGATACTGACTTGCAAGGGAGTGTAAAAATTAGGGTTTGTAAACCCAGACTAATTTTTAAGAATTATGAAGACCTAGGGTTTGAAGTTAAAAAACCCTGGCTAGATAAAAGGGCTTGAATAAGAACTTTAGGGTTTATGGATAAGAGGACTTTCCCAAAATCATGGTCTGTGTTAAGAGATATTGTACTAGATAAGGTTCGAGCTCAGAGGGAGCAGGCAGATTAACAAGTTTGAAGTATGCCTAGATTATGCCGAAGGGAAGTCAGTGGTAATTTCCAAGTGGATCTTCAAGATTTGGCATGCAACAATTGATAATATAGACAAATACAAAGTGAAAATTAAGAATAGAAGGTTCTCCCAGTAAGAGGGAGAGGATCATGACAAAATACTTGCTCCAGTTATAAGGTACACTTATATTAGTGTTATTATTATTGCTTTGAAATTGCACCAGGTGAATGTAGAGATTGTTTTTCTCAATGAAGAAAAAGAAGTGTACATGAAGCTGCCTCACGACTTTAAGGTACATTAGAAGAAGTCTCATGATTGATGAAGGCTATCACAAGTAGACACACTGGGCTTGGTTGATTTGTCTATGACAGAAGCTAAAGACTTGTGTTAGAGGGAGCAGTTGTGGCAAAAAGAAGTACCTCTATATCAGAGGGAGTAGCTAGAGAGTCTCATTTTAGCTTCAGAGGGAGTAGACATCTGAGTTAGAGATGATGGAATGTAATTGACACTGTCAGGATACATATATGATATGTTGAAAGTAGCACTGGCTAAGGGAGCAACCAAAATTACCACAACAGGGTATGTTTTAGTGTGAGAGGGAGCACCCAGTCAGGGTAATAGGAAAGCAACTGTGGTGATAGACCCAGTGAAAGGAAGCTGATCTATTTTATGAGCCAAGGTATGTTACTCACATGAATCGGATTACCAACATGATATAGTTGATCATGGAAAAATCAATTATGGTTTGAGATTTGTCTCAAATGGTAATATACAACTATAGGGCTATACATATGCAGATTGGGTAGGGAGTGTCGAAGATAGAAAGAGTACATTCAAAGGTTGCTTCAATTCGGGCTCCGTTATGATTTCATGGATGAGTAGGAAGCAGACATTTGTTGCACTTAGTACTGTCAAGGAAAATTATATTGTAATAAGCTTGGCGAGTTGTGAAGTAGTGTGGCTTCAAAAGTTACTTGCGAGACTTTCAGATCATGTGCTCGAGTTGACCGTAATATATTGTGATAATCAAACCTGTGTGAAGCTGACAAAGAATCCAGTTTTCGATGACAGGTTGAAGCACATCAAGATCAAGTACTACTTCATCCATGACATGATGCAGAACGGAGCAGTGAAGCTCTAATATGTCTAATGATGAGCAGATTGTTGATATTCTTACAAAGCTTGTATCCCGAGCGAAGTTTGTATACTTTAGAGACAAACTTGGACTTGTTGAGAATGCCTCTCTCATTGAGAGGGAGTATTGATGAGATAACATCGTGGACTGACATTCTCCCTGTGTCAAGTACTTTGACTCGAATTAGGGAAATTATCCCGGTGTCAAGTACATTGACACGAATTCGGGGGAATGGTTTGATGAGGACTGACATTTTTGTTGTGTCATGTATGACCCGAATTAGGAAGTATGGTCCTAGATCATTAGGCTCATTTACAACCGGTTCCCGAATTACTCTGATAAGAGTGTGGCCTTCAGCGATTCACCATGTGTCAAGACGTTGACTCGAATGATGGTGAACCAAGACTAGTCTGGATGCCATGTGTCAAGTACTGAGCCAAATTATGGCGACTAGTTAATGCTAAATAATGTACCATGTGTCTTAAGTATTGACCCAAATTATGTTGAGGATATACCATAGGTCTGTGACACTGACTCGAATTATGGTAACTTGCTGATGGTATTGATTTACCATGTGCCAAAGATGTTTGACACGATTATGATATTTGGTTAATGCTATCGATGCACCACATGTCACAATTGCTAACCCAATTATGGTAACTTGTTTTACCATGTGTCATAAGTGTTGACTTGATTATGGTACTTGGATTTTTTATAACCTTTTCTTAGAGAAATTTGTCAACATGAGAGCATCTAGATAGTCATTATGAATGTCTCCCTAGCTAAGAGGGAGTGTTGAATTTTGTTGCTATGGTCCGTTTTCATAATTATTATTTTTGTCATTGATGTATTTGTAAAGCATGTTCTTTATGCTAATTGTCAAAAGAGAAAAATATTAAGGCATGTTTTTCATGTCCTTTTGAAAAGAGAAAATTTGAACTCTTGGAATTTAATTTTTGGCTCCAAAAGAAGTTAAGTTGACTCCCCTCTAGTCAACCGGCCCTGTCATGGAGACACCCATTCGACCAACCAAGAAAACTACAAGTAAGGCACTCGACCTCCTCATGAAACACAATTTGGATCATATCATCTTCTGTTCTTACGAAGTTCTATGAGGCAGTGATGTGAAGTTTCCTGAGGCAGTAATACAAAGTTCTTTGAGGCAGTTATACAAATTTCTCTAAGCCAGTGATATGAAGTTTTCTGAGGAGAGATACGAAATTCTCTGAGGTAGTGATGCGAAGTTTTTTCCTGGGGAAAAGAAAATGAAGTTTATTTTTTTGAACCAAAGCAAGGAAGAATCTAGAAGATTGAATGCTTTGTTGGAGTCGACCAAGCTAAGACAAATGGATGAATTCTAAGTAGACCAAGCCGATAGCAGATTGACTTGTCTAGAGGGTTTTGACCAAGTGTGACCTAGACTGTCAGTTTGACTTTGTACATAAGACTCTTAGTGGAAAGGCAATAGATTAGATTGAGATTGTTGGGCATATTGTTGACTTGACTAGAGGGGAAGCTTGACCAGTTTTGACCTAGCTATGTTGTTGGTTAGTTTGACTTTGTGTTAAGTTTAGGTATGTTCTATGCTTAGAGCAATTTATTTCAATTTTCACAGTTAGCTCAATATCTTTTCCAGATTAGCAATCACATCAGCATTAAAGTAAACTGCAGATAGAACATAAACATAAATCGCAGAGGACAAGCCAAGACAAGATGACACAAGATGTGGCGCTAGCCAGGGTCAAACCCCAATGTAGGGAAACCCTTGATCAATTCTTCTTATATGTTCTTCAATAGTTCAGCAGAAAGAGAGAGAGAGAGATAGTACGTTCACAACAAAAGTCAACACTTTGACTTATCTAGATAAGAGCATAGATCATCTCTAAGAAGATGATACATGAGATCAGTTGAAGACATGCTGCTTCAACTGATTCTCCAGGGTGACTCCTTCACCTATCATTGTGCTGCATTTCGTCATCATGCTGCACCTCACCGCGCTGCACCATGCTGTACCTCACCGCGCTGCACCATGCTGCACCCATCATCACTATGCTGCATCTCATCATGCTTCATTAATCATCACTGTACCCATCACTGTACTGCATTATGTGCCATTGCTGCACCATGTTGCCATACTGACCTATGTGCTGGCTGCACCTTTCTTGCTTGTTGTCCCTAGCATGCTTGTTGTCATTAGCATGCTTGTTGTCCTTAGCATGCTTGTTGTTGCATGCTAGCTGTTCCTTGCATGCTAGCTGTACCAATACATGCTTGCTGCACTAGAGACGCCCAACTTTAAACAACTTTGCATAGTGGACTATAACAACAAACATATCAACAACAATACACAATATTTATGGCCCAAAACACGTTCCTTATTAGTCCATCAATAAGAAAACCAAAGGGCTCTTGTACCACGGATCATGGCCTTTTACAAACCCTAGTACAAAGCTAATATACACAATGGGTTGGTTGACCAAATACAACTAGGGCTAAGGCCTAGTCCATCATGCTCTCATCCACTTAATTACAAATACAATCAGTTGTCCTTCGCCTACAAAATACAACCAAAAAGAACTTGACTTGCCTGGGCTTGTTCCTTTAGCCCACAGTCCTCATATTAGCATTGTTGTAGCCTACTTTCTTTAGCTGCTATAGACTTCTTTTGTGCACATGGTTTGCTCCAATAGACCACTTTCCACCTTTCCTATAGCCTTGGCTAGCTCCTTTAGGCTTATGGCTACTTTGTTGCCTTCTGCCAGTCCTTTGGCACCCTTGTTCAACTTCACAGTCAACTACTTAAGCCTTGGCTAGCTCTCTTTAGCTCACAAACTTCTTCTTGACCCCTCTGTAGGCCTCAACCTACCCTAACCAGATCTATGAGCTGCTACAACAGCCTTAATGAGCCTCCACATGGACTCAACCTGCTTCGACAATGATCTTCCTAATTACAACCTCATTGTTTGACACCGCCAAGTTGCTACAACATCACCTAATCAGGCTTGACCCCTCCTTGTTAGGCCGCAGACAAACCTAAACAGGCTGCGACCTGTCTCCAACACATAGAACATGCCTCAACGATTGCCTTATTTCAACCTCTCTCACTCAAACAACTACAACCCTTCTAGGGTAGACCCTTGGCACACTTGGACAAATCCTTGAACAGATCAACGAGTCCTTCCTAGGCCCACGACCCTCTTCATGGCTTGGTTTATACCACACAACAACTTCTCGGCCCCTTCTAGCTAGCCAAATCCTCAACTCGACTTCTCCTAGAATAGATCTCCTTGCCGCGGTTTGTATGGCTATCCTGCCACTCCTCTTGCTTGACTCTCTTGCTCACAAAATGAGTCCTTCACACTTGTGTCTTGGCCTATCCTTTGGCCTATATTAATATCTCTTGTGTGAGTGTCTTGGGAGCCCTCTTTTTCCTTCAAGAGGACCTACTTCACTCAACAACAAATTAGAATATAGTATTAGTTTCCTTAGGTTCCAAGCCCACTGCTTTGGGTTGAAACCCCCAAACTTGGGTACTTTCCCCACAAGCTCCCTTTTTGTGGGGTATCTCCACTCAGAAATACCTTCTAAGCTACCCAAATTTCAACATATTTCCACCATTACCTGGAAGTGGCTTTGCCTCCAGAGCTGATTCGCAACCACGTCCTTTTGGAAAACTTGGATCTCAAAAGATACCATACTCCTTGAAATCTCCAACTCCATGACTTTCCTTGCATGGTTCATGACTATCCTCGCATGTACCGTGACTCTCCTTGGGCACACCATGATTGACTTGGCATGGGCTACGAATTCTCTTACATGCACCACAAGTGTCCTTGCATGGTCTGGAAGACTCCACTCTAAAGCCAGACTCCCTTTGAGTCTACACAACCTCCTCTTGTCTCACTTTGCTTTCCCTCCTGGAAAGTGCTGCAACTGAACTTGTGTCCTTTCAAGGTTAGTCTTGAGTTGTGGTTGAACACTAGGCCTAGTCCACTCTAGACCACCAGAACTCAACTTTGCAAGTATTCTCATCCTCCTAGGTCAAATACCATATATGCACATGGCTCTACTATTGGATGTGAAATTCTTGCTACTGGATGTGCAACTCTGCAACCCAGGGAAGATACAATCTCACGATCAACCTGCCATCCACATGGAGCTACCTTGTCCATGCCAAAGCACTCCTTGCCAAGGCACCTAAATTGTGTCAACATAGTTTGACAACTCAACAAAAGTCCATCATCAGTGTTTGCAACCTGCCACATAACATACTGCTGTGCACCAAGTTCTCCACCAATCCACGAGAACTCCCATCCCCCCTTGTCACCAAACTAACCAAGACCACATTTGCATGTTCTCAGCTGAACCTTCTGCTCCTTGTCTATCCAACTGTGAGTTGGAAACACTGCTACTTCCTGCAACAATCACACAACTCCATCCTAGAGTTGACACCCGTGCACTCTCTGATCTAGCTACCCTTCAAAGCAATGTTTTAAAACTCTGACTTTGGTTCAGAAACGGCCAAGGGTTGGCTCTGACTCGGTATCGACTCGACCGATTTGATTTCAATGACTCGGTCGTTGTAAAAAATACATTAAATATTGATTTTTGTTATAAAAAAATATAATTTTAAAGATTTTCATTTATGTTTCCAAACACAAAGCTTTAGAATATAGAGAGAAGACAACATGTGATCAAAGTAGGCTTATGAATATATCCTTTATATCAAAATGGCACACAGTGCACTGTCCAATACATACATGAATGATGATATACAAATCAAAACAAAAACACATAACCAAAGAGGCTAGAAACGACCTCTACAACAAAAGTAAACTGTGAAACATCACTAGTCACCAGTACTACTGGCTACTGCTAGAGGAGCCAACATCATCTGGCTCAAACTTTGAATCAGAGTCAGACAGGGAAACCCATGGCTCCTCCTCATCATCATTTCCAACTGCAACTGTAGAAGTGGTAGGACTAGCAGGCTGTGCAACATCTACACACCGAGATAGACGATATATGCGCTTCCTTCGTGGTTGAGCAGAGGAAGCGCCTACAACTAGAGGACTTGGGGTCGGGCCTGAGGCTGGTACAAGTGGATTTACATTCCACTGAACATTTTGTTCAAGTGATGCCTCCGTTTGTAAATTCAAATCAAAATCCTGATCAGAATCAAATTTTGCTGATGACTCTCCACTACCCAATCTAATGTTGGATCAATATCTTCCAACACAATGGGATCTGAAGTAGGTCTTTTGTTCAGCAATTGGTTGCGTTTGAGTCGGAGGTTGTATTGGACATAGACTAGATCGTTTAACTGTTTTTGATCCAAACTATTTCTCTTCTTCGTGTGAATCCTTTCAAAGACAGAGCAATTGCGCTTACACCCAGTAGCACTGCAAGTTTGACTCAAAATACGATTTGCAAACTTCTGCAATTGAGGACAATGGCTACCAAAAGCCTCCCACCATTGTGCTGCAAAAAACATAGTAGTGTAATGAGTTAGATCAACAAACTATATACAACAATCAACTTTCAAATTATAAACAATTTAACAAAATAAGAATTTGAAAATTGAAATTTTTGTTTAACTGGCTCATCTACTTCCCTTTCAATCTTTGCTAGGTTCTTGCCAAAGGTACCTGTGGCTTTGCTGAAACAAGTGACTTGTCGGTGTATCTCCAGTTGATCACTCTCTAATGGGATCATGCGATCAATGCAGTCAATCAATCCATCTCTAACCTCCCCACCCAAAGCTCATGCCTCCAAAGATTTATAATGATACCTTGGGTTCAAAAAATACCTAGCTGCATGTATAGGGCAATGGAGTTCCATCTTTCATAAATGATTGCCCAAATGGGCCCATACTTAGCCACTCTATCCTTGTATGCCATCTTTATTTTTTCCTTTCCTTGTTCCATAGCCTCATAAATGAAGCCCATAGCCAATCTTTCCCCATCCACTAACCACAACACCTTAACCAGTGGCTCAACAACCTTCACAATCTATGCTGCCTTTTTCCAAAATATTTCTTCATTAACTTTCTTTTTCAAATCTTTGCCATCTTGTTTGTGAGGCCATTGACTTTCATTCCATTCGTCACTGGAAAACATCTTTTGCAAGTTTCTATGTTGGGAAAGCATAGATTGCAATGTCAAAAAAATGAGTTGCAAATCTAGTGATGGCAGGCCTAATAATATCCCTGCCCCCTGTGTGTCTCCTCATCACGCTCAAAATCCATGAATGATTGTAGATACATTTTGTTATGCTTTTGGTATGATCTACAATGTTCTTGACCCAATCTCATTTGCCAATATCCTCAAGCATGAGGTCTATGCAATGTGTAACACATGGGGTCCAAAAAATGGTTTTGTGTTTTTCCTCTAACAATTTACTAGCAAGAACATAGTTTGAGGCATTATCTGTGATGATTTGAACAACATTAGCCACCCCCACCTCCTCAACAACCTCATCCAATAGTTGAAACAACAGTTTTCCATCTTTCACCCTGTCAGATGCATCAACTGATTTTAGAAACATGGTTCCCTGTGGGCAAAAGATAAGAAAGTTTATGATGGTACGATTCCTTTGATCAGTCCATCCATCTGACATGATGGTACATCCTGTTTTTGCCCATGAGTTTTTGAAATCTTTCAAATACTCAACAATGGAGGAAATTTCTTTTCGCAAACGAGAACCCCTTAACTCATGCATAGTAGGGCCTTTGAAGCCCTTTTCAGCAGCAAATATGGCATCAAAAATAGACTCATAATATGGTGAACAAGAAGCATTGAAGGGGATATCAACATCATACTACCATCTAGCTATGTAATCACAAACAGTCTCCCTCAATTCTTTCTTCCAATGGTCATCTAAAGTGGGTTGCATATGACTTCTACTAGCTTGAGGACCATGTGCATCTGATGGTATGGAAGGTGTGATAGTGAATTAACTTTTGATATTCTATCACCCTTCTTTTTCATTTTACCCTAACCTTTTTTTTCTTGCATGGACTCCAAAGAGGGAGGAACATAGTGGAAGGGGTTGGATGCATTAGTACGAGGGATAGATGAAGAACCCTCAAAATCAAAATGGGGGTTGTTAGCCATCATTTGTTGTATACTCCTCTTCCTCCCAATTTCAACCTCTTTCTTTTTGCCTAGCTTTTTCTTCCTGAAACTTATCAAAGCTATTTAACAATTCCTTCCTAATCTCCCCAATTTGTGGTGATTCACATGGAGTAGTTTGGCCTCTAATACCTGCAATGTGTTGTTTCAACCTATGAATGCCCTCAAGACCCTCCTAAATTTTCTATGGAGAAATTTGCAATGCATTTGATTATCAACCATTTCAGCATATGCCCAAGCAACATCCTTCACTCTAGGAGCCATTTTTTGACTCGGAAATGAAAGGAAAAAAAAATTTGAAAATGAAAACAAAAAAAAATAGCATTGCTTCAATGTTCATTTCTTTTACAAAAATCACTCTTTTCAATTTCCAGATTTGCACAAAAAATAAATAAGCAAAAACACATTTTAGAAGTGAAAAAAAATACCTCTAGGCACAAATTGCCTCCTCATTGCTGCTCCAATGGTTGCCCAAGAAGCTTTTCACTGCTGCTCCAAAAACAAACTCCACAACTCTTCATAAACTCCTCAGAAATTCTCACACAAATGCAATGAGATAGTTGTGAGGAAATGGGAGGGGTTGGGAGAGGTAAATGGACCTCAAAATAACTCTAAGCCAAATTAGAATTTGCTGTGGGGCCCAATCCCCCCCCCCCCCCCCAAAAAAAAAAAAAAAAAAATATTCTGCAAGCCGTCCTTTTGCTTCGATGAGCGAGTAGGCCGAGTTAATTCGGCTCGACCAAGCAAACCTAGTTGTTACTGAGCCGGCCAAGTTGGTCACCGGCTCGACTGACTCGGTAACAACCCAGCCAGCTGATCCGTTTCGGCCACTTAGCTGACCCGACCAGGCATTGGCTCGGTCGAGTCGGAGTCGGCTCGACTGTTTTCAAAACACTACTTCAAAGTAGCTCTGATCCCATGTTGGAAATCCCACACACCCTAGGCTTGGTCTATGCCTTAGCTAGGAACACAAACACACTAGAGATGCCCAACTTTAAACAACTTTGCATAATGGAATATAACAACAAACAAATCAACAACATTACACAAGATTTATGGCCCAAAACACGTTCCTTATTAGTCCATCAATAAAAAAACCATAGGGCTCCCATACCAGGGATCATGGCCATTTACAAACCTCGGTACAAAGCTAATATACACGGTCAGTCCTTTGACCAAATACAACTAGGGCTGAGGCCTAGTCCATCAGGCTCTCATTTGCCCAATTACAAATACAATCAACTGTACTTCGCCTAAAAAATACAACCAACAACAACTTGACTTACCTGGTCTTGTTCCTTTGGCTCATAGTCCTCATATCAATGCTATTTTACCTCTGTAGCCCAATTGATACAAATTTCTTTTGTCCACATAGTCTGCTCTAGTAGATCACTGTCTAGCTTTCTCGTAGCTTTAGCGAACTCCTTTAGGCCTATGCCTACCTTGCTGCCTTTTGCTATTCCTTTGGCACCCTTGTTCAACTTCACATTTAGCTACTTAAGCCTTGGCTAGCTCCCTTTGACTCACAAACTTCTTGTTGACCCCTACTGTAGGCCTTAGCCTACACTAACTAGACCTCCAAGCTACTACAATAGACTTAACCAACCTCCACTTGGACTCGGCTTGCTTCAAGAACCTCTATCCTAATTGTCGCTTCATTGTTTAACATCAGTGAGATGTTACAACAACCCTAATTAGGCTCGGCCTCTCCTTGTTAGGTTGTGGCCAACACTAAACAGGCTGCGCCCTGTCTCCAACACACAAAATAGGGCTCAAACAATGCCTTATCTTGGCCTTCTTCACTCAAATAACTGCGACCCTTTTAGGTCAAACGCTCGAGATACTTGGACATATCCTTAAATAGATCATCGAATCCTTCCTAGGCTTGTGGCCCTCTTTATGGCTTGATCTGTATCACACAACAAATTGTCATCCCATTCTAGCTAGTTAGATCCTCAACTCAACTTCTCATAGAATAGATCTCCTTATTGCAGTTTCAAAGGCTATCTTGTGGCTCCTCTTGCTTGGCTCTCTTGCTCACAAAATGAGTCCTTCACACTTATGTCTTCGCCTATCATTTGGCCTTTATTTATATCTCTTGCATGAGTTTCTTGGGAGCCCTCTTTTTCCTTCAAGAGGCCCTGCTTCACCACTCAACAACAAATTAGAATATAATATTATTTTCCTTCGTTCAGAGTGAAAACCCCCAAGATTGGGTACTTTGCCCACAAGCTCCCTTTTTGGGGGTTTTCTCCACTCGGATATACCTTACGAGCCTAGATTTAAACATATCAATTCTAGAGTAACAAATTTGGGGCCCTTATTTCAACTCATAAAGGGATTTCTTTAGCATGCAAACATGTGTATTACACTAATGCACCTTAAATCCTCTAGGCTGATTCAGTGATTTATGTATAGTTCTTCTTAAGTGATGCCATTCAAGAAAGTTGTATTGACATCCCATATGATATGGATATCATCCACATGTTGCTAATCCAATAATGATTTGGTTATATGCATACCTAGTGATTGGAACAAATATCTCTTCATAATTAACTCCCTTCTATGAAAACACTGACAAAAAATCTTGCCTTGTGATTTTCAATGCTCCTATTAATCAAATGTTTCATCTTGTACAACCATTTGGAATCAATCACCATTTTTGCCATAGGCATCTTTACAATCTTTTGAACATCATTTTTTAGTGATGGAGTTAAATTCCTTGGTCGTGGTATCCCATCACTAGTTCTTTTCCTAGGCCTCCTCAACACTAGGATTACACGATGTCCTATTGGTACAAGTGCCACATGATCAATTAATACCATGTTAATATCTGTTAACCCCTAAATTTTCCCTTGGAAAATTTCGAGGGTTAAGGATGAACACATTTTATTAGGCTAGAGGTTCAGAGATAAATGCAGATATAATTTTACTTAGGCTAGGGGTTGGTTCTCAAGGGAATTGGTTGCAGGATGGATTCGATGATAATTTAAACATATTTTTACACAATTGGAGGGAGTTAATATTTTTAGTAGGTCTCACTTTATAGGACACTGAGTTCGTGGATTTGTACGACAATATTGATCACATATTTGGGGTCCTTATGAGATATAGATATGGAGAGGAGAGCTCTGGTTGAGAGGATGGCCATAACAACAATGAAAAAAATATTATTATTTTATAATGGAGTTAAATTTTTTGTTACATGGAAACATGCATACTGTTGTAAGACCTGGTAAGGCATGTGTACCCCTGGGAAATTATTGGTAAAGTTTGGAGTTAGACCTAGGTGATAGAGGGCATGCTGGATTATACCTTGGATATAAACTTTGAGGTGGTTAGTGCCTGGAGGTGAGAGAGTTGGTTCACTTGGTTGGATTTGGTAAAGGGAGACCCCATGCCAAGTTTTAAGGGGGGGATTGTTAGGTAAAACTGGACTGGGTGAAAGAGTCAAAGTTACTCTATCTATTGTGGTGGTTTTAGGCACATGGTTTTGGTTGCCCATAGTTTTGTTCCCATGGATTGCATGTAATGAAGCCTTTAAAAGGCTTGGGAAAACTTCATTGTAATGGCCCAAAGGAGGTGAGTGGTGAAGGCTCACTTGGTCAGGTTTTGGTTAAGGACACTAGTAGAATTTTGTTAGTTGGTTTTTCCTCAGATTGGGGTTTTCCTAGATAAAACATTGTGTTTATATTTTTTGATTTGTTGCTTGTTGTTTTAATGTTTCTCTTAGTAAATTTGTTAATTTTATGTATGTTTTATGCCTAGAGCAAATTTACTTCAATATTCCATATTAGCTCAGTATCAATTCCAAATTAGCAATCACATTTAACATGATAGTAAAATGCAGATAGAACATAAACATAAATCGCATAAAACAAGCCAAGACAAGAGGACACAAGATGTGGCGCCAGCCAGCGACAAAACCCAATGTGGGGAGACCCTTGATCAATTCTTCTTATGTTCTTCAATAGTTCAATAGAGAGAGAGATAGTACATATACATCAGAAGTCAACATTTTGACTTGTCAAAATAAGAGCAAAGATCTTCTCTAGGAAGATGACACATGAGGTGGTAGATCTGAACACAGGTGATTCCATCACCATGTTGTACCCATGACTGTGATGCACCCATCACTGTGCTACACTTCATTACACTATGCTGCACTCATCATACTGTATCCATCATCACTGTGCTGCACCCATCATTGTGCTGCACTTCGTCATCACTATGCTGCACTTCATCAAATTGCTAGATGCTCTAGTAATTTTGTTTGCAGCTTCAAACTCTCGTGACTGTGATGAATGGCTGATATGAACAATCTCCAAACAGTCCTAAGAGAGTAGCCCCAAGGTAGTCTTAGCTATGGTGCTATGGCCTGCGGCTTAGCACATAGCAATGTTGGAGAGAATGTCTTCAAAACATCACCAATGCATGTGATACCGTTTCCTCTCATTGCACTGAGATTGATGGACAATGAGATAAGGACAGTGACTTTACAAACCATGAAGGAGCAAAGATACACACACACACACACACACACACACACACACACACATATATATACCGAGACCTGTTGTGATATCACTAATATACATATTAATATTTTGCAAGGAGGTAGATCCATATACTGTAAGATAAGACTTTATACTCAGAATTGCTGGAATTGATATCACAGAAATTGTGGCTATGTCAAGAATGAATCTAACCTAGAATTCATATTAATACAGTGCCTCTTTTCTGCTCCATCCATTCGAGGACTATCTTGACAACGTCTTTAATTTACAGGTATGCCGAGAATGATACACACACATAACTCCTTGTGTCCTTTTGTCATGTGTTCCTTAGATCTAAGATCACCATGAGACTAACCTAGGTACCCATCCGAGGTAGCAGTCAAACCTTGAATAGAAACCTCTCTGTGGTGCAGATTTGGGACTTCCTTTTTGTTGCGTTTGGGGGTCTCTTGTAACAACAAGTAGACCTCTCCTTAGGACAGCAGATTGAGGACCCCTTGAACAACGTATAAGAGCCAACTCTATGACTGCAGTTAGGGCTTGTACTGACTACAGTTAGGGCACATAAATACCCTCCTAAAACTGTGGCCTAGTCTCTTCAAAGATTGTAGATAGAAGACTGTGTCTAGGGCCAGGACAACGGCCAAATTTTAGTGGCTAAGACACTTTCTTACTTTGGCTAGGGTAAGGATAGATCTTTCATTTAGGACTGCGTATGGGAGACTTTCTAGAACAACGAATAGGTCTCTTCCAGACCAATGTTCATAGGTTTGGCTTCATTGACTGTAATAGGGAAGCGTAGGTGCTTCTAGAAGACCTTCTCCTCCACGTCTAGGGCTCTTCATGGCATCTTTAGGGCATCATTAGGCTTCTTCCCTTTAATGTGGATTAGGGCATCATTAGGCCAACATATATCCCAAGGCACTCCCTCTAGATCTCTTCTTCATTAAACCCAAAACAGAACGAAGAGAGATCACAAGAGTGTGTATGTCAAAGTGACTTGAAGGCCACCTCTATTTATACTAAAATGTGGAGGACAAGTGGGGGCAATTTGGTTGCTGGCTGATCTTGATGAATTGCCACATAACACAAATAAATTCATATCTCCATGAATACATGTCGGAGTCGGATGATCTTTAGATCAATCCTACACCTCTCCACAAGAGGAATCCAAGAAAAATATCAGCAACCATAAATAAGAAGACTCACATGGAGTTTGGCCCTAGTTGCCAATTTTAACACTCCCTCTCAACTAAGGAGAACTCCATCTGCTAATCCATCTGCCAGACTGTACTATCTCTGCCATCAGTGCCCTGCACTGCTCTGCTGAACTATGAAGAAGAAGAAGTGATCGAGAATGTATCATACCATTCTCTACTGACCCGAAGTCAATCCCATAAAGAGAGTGTCTCATACCACTCTTATTGATCCAAAATCAGTTCCAAATAAAGAGAGTGTGTCATACCACTCTTACTGATCCGAATTCAATTCCAAATAAAGAGAGTGTATCATACCACTCTTACTGATCTGAAATCAGTTCCAAATAAAGAGAGTGTATCATACCATTCTTACTGATCCGAAATCAATTCGAAAAGTGAGTGAGTTATATCACTCTTACAGACCTGAAGTCAGTTTCAATTGATCCTAGATCAATATCATCCTAGCATAGGGAGTACGGTAGTTACACGATGCGTCCATTGGTACTACTATGGTCCCTATCCTCATTTCCCTACTCATTTACCAAATGAGAGGTACTTCCCATGAGTCCCAGACTGCATAGATAGGATGTCTCAGCGGGAGAAGGATGAACCACTCATCTTGCCTACATGTCTCCATGGGGTATCCCAGGGGAAGGCTAAACCACTCACCCTGTACTCAACAAATCACTACGGGAAGGCTGAACCACTCACCTTATGATTGTATCTTCGCAGGAGAAGGATGAACTACTCATCCTGCCTACATAGCAAACCACTAGGGAAAGGCTGAACCACTCACCCTATGGTTGCTCATCTCTCCGAGAAGTACCCCCAAGACCCCCGGAGTTACCAGAACTCAATGTCCATATTATACTGGACCTTTAGGAGAGAGTCTCTCCACGACTTCTAGTCGTTCTCGAAAAGTCAAGAATTTGACCTTTCCCAGGGGCTTAATCTGAATATCCACAACCTACACATTAGTCATAGAGTGATGGAGCCTTCTTGCTCCCCATTGTACCATATACCAGATAAAGTGGTACTTAATGCTTGCAGCGAACACAGAATTCCTCAACAATCGAATCCCACTTTGGTTGTCACAGAAGATCACGATGATATCCAATACGTGTCCAAATAGCTCATTGAAGAGTTTCCACAACCAGACAGCTTCACACGAGGTCATACTCGCAGCTTATGTATCCGGCCTTATCGGTGCTCAAAGCAATCGACTTCTTCTTCCTCCTCATCCAGGATATCGAAGCAGAACCCAAAGAGAACCAACACTTAGAAGTGCTCTTGCGATCCTCCACATTGCCTGCCCAGTTAGCATTCGAATAATCATCCAGCCTTATATTTCCGGCAGTGTATCTCAATCCATGAGAGATCCCCGAAGATATCTCAAAATATTCTTGGCACCAATCCAATGAGGCTCAACCATATATGAGCTCAACATGCTAATTGCAAAACATATATCCGGACGGGAGTTCACCAAGAGCATCAATGCTAGTATGAGTTTATGAAACTTAGAGGCATTTCCCAAATTAGGTCCAGCATCACTACCACATACTTCTTAAAGTTAGGCTTCATCAAGGTAGTCACGGTCTTGCAGTTCACCATTCCAAATCTGGAACCCAACTCCCTCCTACTTTTGCAAATGAGAGGGTCTGCACCTGTCAAAAAGAGGTCGTCCTCATAAGATACCAGTATGAGAGATCTACATCCACAACCTTAAGGCAATGGATTGGATCGGCTTCACTCCTAGTGAATCTCAGCTTCATCAGATAGCTATCAATCCTCTCACACCAAGGTCGAGGTGCTTGCTTTAAATCATAGAGAGCTTTCTTCCACCTGCATACATGAGATTCCCAATCATGAATCTCAAAACCCCTTGTGGACATCTCGGACATGTACTTCCATGCTCTTCTTGAGTTCAGGTATCTCTTTCACCATCTATCTCACATTGGGTAGGGCCCCACAATGAAGATGGGTAGACCTCCAGCGCCATAGTAGAGATGTGACATATGACATGGTCCCCATTGGACTTCCTGCAACTTGATACAAATTGCCAACCCTAAACCCAAGAGTAAAATCATCTTGAAAATTCCTTTTTCAAAAATGCACCTTTCCATCGATGAATGGCACCTTTAAACCTTTGACTTCCATTGCCGAAATGGACACTAGGTTCTTTTTGAGATCAGGTACATAAAGAACTTGCAAATGAATTGTGCTACTTTCTTTTAATTGAAGGGTAACATTCCCTACACCCTTTCCAGGATAGGTGGCATCGTCTCCAAGAATAATCTCCACAATTGTCTCCTTCTCTATCAAATTAGAGAGAGCTTCCTTGTAACGATGAAGTGCCTTGAAGCACTACTATCAATAAGACAAATTGCCGAAGAGTCTGGAGGAGAGGTAGTGGAGAGGGCCAATATAAGTTAATGCTCCTTTTGCTTATCAGAAACAACATTTGATTCTTCATACCTCAAGTTCCTTGCTTTCTTGAAGAGTCAACCATTTTCTTGATGACCTGCATTACTTTTATTCCTTTTGCCATTGTACCTGTCATTCCTTTGATCATTGAAGATGCCTGCTGCGCCACTTTGATAATCTTCTTTGCTTCGACTTCACCCTTCGTGAATTTGAAGAGGGATGAGGAACCCATTGAACCCTTTTGTCCTTTCCAACTGTCTTTAGTGATTTCTCTTTCACTCTTGCTTGGGCTTTGTCTTCACCTCACCTCTGATACCATGTTAATTTTAGGTATGTTCTATGGTTATGGCAAATTTACTTCAATTTTCCATATTAGCTCAATATCAATTCCAGATTAGCAATCACATTTAACATGATAGGAAAATGCAGATAGAATATAAACATAAATCGCAAAAAACAAGCCAAGACAAGAGGACATAAGATGTGGTGCCAGCCAGGGACAAACCCCAATGTGGGGAAGCCTTTTATCAATTCTTCTTATGTTCTTCAATAGTTCTGCAAAGAGAGAGATAATACATATACATCAGAAGTAAACATTTTGAATTGTCAAAATAAGAGCAAAGATCGTCTCTAGGAAGATGACACATGAGGTTGCAGATCTGAACATAGGTGATTCCATCACCATGTTGTACCCATCATAGTGTTGCACCCATCACTATGCTACACTTCATTACACTATGCTGCACTCATCATACTACATCCATCATCACTGTGCCACACCCATCACTGTGCTACACTTCATCATCACTATGTTGCACTTCATCAAATTGCTAGCTGCTCTAGTAATTTTGGTTGCAGCGTCAAACTCCCTTGACTGTGATGAATGGCTGATCTGAACAATCTCCAAACAGTCCTAAGACAACAGCCCCAAGGTAGTCTTAGCTATGGTGCTATGGCCTGTGGCCTAACACATAACAACGCTGAAGAGAATGTCTTCAAAACATCACCAATGCATGTGATACTTTTTCCTCTCATTGCATTGAGATTGATGGACAATGAGATAAGGACAGTGATTTTACAAAGCATGAAGGAGCGCACACACACACACACACACACACACACAGACACACATATGTACCGAGACCTGTTGTGATATCATTGATATACATATTAATATTGCAAGGAGGCAAATCCATATACTATGAGATAAGACTTTATACACAGACATGTTGAGATTGATATCATAGAAATTGTGACCATGTCAAGAATGAATCTAACCCAGAATTCATATTAATGCCAAGACCAAGTCCACCCATGAGCCTCAAGTCAACCCTCCTTCAAAGCCTTTCCAACAAGTTAAAGTTTCCTCAATTCAACAATAGTCAAACCCTTCCAAAAGCTGGTGAAACTTTAGATTTTGGCCCCTACAACAAAATTTCGGCCTCCTGCAGCGAAGCTGCGATTTTCAACCTTCCTACAACTCTGAAATTTCGCACATGTGAGGTTTTTATAGGGTAGATTCTCTCTTTTGACTAAGCTTTTCTTCTCCTCTATCCTTTGACTTCTTCCTTTGATTTTTCGTTGATTTTTGCTTCTTCTTGCATAAGAGATTGAACTTGCTTGATGTGTTCTTTAAATGAGGTCAAGTTGCTCTTATATATACACATCTTAGGAGGTCAAATTGACCCAAATAGGGCCGACTTGAAGAGGCAGGGCCAACTTGAAGAGGCAAGGCCAACTTGGTCTTGTAGTGACAAAAATTGACATTTTCACTCAAAACAAATTTCTTTTTACACTTTGTTATCAAGGTCCAAATGGGACTTGACTTCTAGACTTATGACAAATATTCTTTTGACTTGAAAAACCCTAGAAGCATGATGAACATGCTTGACTTAGAAGACAAATCAATTTGAGCATGAAACCCATGCTTAAGATAATAATTATTTTCCATCTTTTAACAAAAATATAAAATGTCATAAGTACAAAGGTAATTATGATGATCGAATCTAGTTACATTCTCCAACACTCCCTCTTAACTAGTGAGGTATTCATAATTACATAACCGGTACAAGGATTCTCTCAAACTAAAATATTCTCATAAGAAGAGTCGGGTTGATAAGCCATCTTTAAGCATCAACATTATAACTAGCATCGTCAACATAGCAAGGCCTTGACTAACAAGCTCTATCACCCCACTAGATTAGAGCACAATGCTGAGAGGCTTTGGGAAGACACCACACTACCTCTCAAGGCACATACCCCATCTGGATGTTCACTGAGTATGTCCTAGGACTATTCTTATCTTGGTTTCGAAATCCTCAAAGAATATTGGTCCTCTTCAACCACTCTTGTCTTGGATACCCTGTCCAATCCTCAAAGAGGACAGTCCACATGATTACTTCCTTTCTTGGATTTCCCAATCGTCAAGGAGTACTAATCCTAGATGCTTATCCAATCCTCCATTTTCCATTCTCCCTCCATGGCCTTCACTAGACGTACGACTGTTAGTCCTGGTCTAGTGCATGACACATGAAGAAGACAATAAAATGTCCATTGTCATTCCCTCTCAACCAAAGAGGAGATCCTCATTCCCCCTTGATCAAGGAATAGATCCTTACTATTGAAAAGTGTAACTAGGTTCGGTCTTCATAATGACATGAAATTATGACTTTTGTAATAATAACAAATATTTTTGTGAGCCTTGCTTCATGGGATTCATGAGCAAGTGATTTTATTTTTAAATGGCTCCCGTTGAGAGCCTTAGGATTTGTTAAGGTCAATGATTAATGTCATGTATGAAGAGCTCTTCTTGAGCATTTGTAAAATATATTTAAGTAATCTAGCGTCTGCAAAGCTCTCCAAAAAGACAAGCACAATCCTCTTGATGTCTGCTTGCAATATGAAGAAATAAACTAATGTCGGCTCACCCGAAGTGACACATCATTTCACTGATTCATGTCGGCTTAAGTACATGAATGAACTACTATAAATTGGTGACTATGATCTTTGCATAAGGATAGTTCAGAACTTGGCAATCTTTGAGATTTTCGGTGAGAATTATAGTCATCAAGTTCAGATAATTTTGGTGAAGGGTACAATATTCAGATCTCTGTGTTAAGGGATATTTTCGGGTGTCATATCACAATGTACAGTTCAGATGAGTAAGGAAAAGGACAAGAAGTTCTGAGTAGGGTGATCACAGTTAAGAGAAGCTCAGACCTCTCCTAGAAGTCAGATCACAAAACAAAAGTTAAGTTAGATATCTCTATGATTCTAGACAGACAATGGAATAGGCTGCAATCATAAGAAGAAGAAAGAACATCGAGTCTCTATCTAGGGCTAAACATAGTTCGGATATATATAGTGACAAGGTCAAAGAAAATGCAGTGATAAGTTTGAAGCGTAATAAGGGTGTTGTCTCACAGTCAAAGAGTTCAGTGATGAATTTAGAAGATAAGCATTTCAGTGTTGCTACAGTGGCCACATTTTGGTGACACTAAATTTTTATGTCTCCGTATCATCTCTAACGTATCTACAACTCATTGAAGGCCAAAGTGGAAGAGAAGGAGTCAAGCAGAACACTGACTATCAAGAGAGCAGGTGTCTTGGTCTTGGAGTATAGGTCAAGGGTCTTGGTCTTGGTATTCGTCAATTGGAATATCTATAAGAAGAATTTGTGCAGTTTTTCCTCTCAAAGAGTGAGAGATTTTGGCCTTGGCTTATAGCCTACATGATGCGTCTCTTGTGTATTTATGTTCATGCATTGGTTGTTGTTCGATGAAGAACACTAATAATCTAACATGAAGAAGATCCTAATCTAAAGAAGTAAAAAACATTCACAAGCAATCACCAAGGGAAGAGAATTCCCCTAATGCTAATGTCCTAGATTTTTCAACACTTACTCCTCAAACATTAAGGAGATTACTTACTCCCTCTTAAGCATAGAGGAGATTCCTCACTTCCTTTTAACTAGGAAGACATAACCAAAAGCTCTATAACTTGTCTCAAACTTTATTAATACATCAACTACTAGTTCTTTAATGGAGATCTTCAAGTCACTGCATGATGGCTAATTTTCTTTGCATCTCATCATATTGAGCTTTTTACCTTTCAAAATGTTATGGAGCTAAACTCTTTCTTCAATCTGTGATAGGGGGGTTCAAACCATCAAACTTTCATATCACTTTCCTCTAGTCATCATCAACAAAGGCTTTATATTGAGCCAATCAAAGTAGAGCTAGTCATAGCTCCCTCTAATCATGAAAATGATCTTCATTGTCATCGAAACATAAACATTAGGTTATTTTTTTGTACTGCTACGTTTCAATCGCAAGATGACATAGACATCTTGGCCATATAATCCTCCAATGATTACCATAGCCATTCACTCAATCAATGTATTCTTCGAATTGAGTTCAATACAAACAATTGTAGATACACTTGCCTCAGTTGCCATTATGCATTTCTGCGACATTCTTCCAGGTAGCAAAACCATATACCAACCAGATAACCAATACCAAAACATAAATATCATAATTACCTCATCATGATTGCCTTTTGTCAAGATATCAGATTCTGCTTACTTGTTTCCTTTGAAATCAACATCCTTTAGCATGGTCTATCTCCATATTGTACAAAAAATCCTTCTCCATTCTTTCTATTTTTAATCAAGGTGCCCATGGAACGAACTAATCAACAAGCTACAATATTTTCTTCCTTGGAGTTGTTATTGTCAACTCTATTTCTTTCTTTAGGAGACCATATTTGATGTTGATTAATATCATCATGTCTAAGTCATGCTATCTTATGGAAGAGTCTTGATCTGTTGCCATTTCAAGACATACCAGACCTCAGGCATCAAGTAACCACGTGGAAGACCTATCATGCTCATGTTACTGAGTACATTCTTACGATCCTCTCTTTCTGCAACATTCTTGTAGCTATGAGTTCTATCTTCTAGTGAAGAGTACTAAAGACATGTATACTTCTTCTTTCATATAGCCATCTAGTCATCCTTCACTTGAATGAGCTTGCTTCTATCGTTATCGAAGATAAGTTTCCCTCTTTAAGAGAAGAAAGACTTCAATTATGTCTTTCGTACTGCAACTTGACCATCATTACCCCTTCATCCTTCAAAACTATTGTTTCCATACTAAATGGAATATATATCAATCATGTCATAATGCTTCTTCCAATTATTAAAGTGCTTCCCCTAAATGATGATTCTTATTGGAGGATCCTGGTGATCCTTTTTGCAAGATGACTACCTCTTTACATTATGTTAGAAAATACTTGGATGAACTGGGATGTACAAGATGGTCCAAATCTTCTCATTCTTGTCAGTTAGATGACTTCTTCCAAAGCAATTTGATCATGTAAACTCTAAATCTGTTGAAATTTGGTACCGGAGGACAGGTGGTTCCCTTAGGCTTTGATCTTTGGCCTAGGGAAAAGTGTCCACAAGATTTTAATTTTTTTCCTAAAGTGACTTTATAATTTTTATAAAGTTAAAATCTAATTTAAAAGTGACTTTAAGTGATAAAGTTACTAAGTCTAATTTTAAAGTGACTTTTATAAAGTCAATGAAAAATTAGAAAGGAAAAGTGACTTTGGAAATAAATGACTAAGTGGGTCTTTATTAAAGTGGGGTGATTAAAAAATAGAAAGTGAGATTTAATGTGCATTTAATCTCAGCCATTGATCTAAATCTATTTCAGCCATTGGATTTAGAGATCACCCAAAAGTCACTTGGAGTTATATTAAAGGAGGAAAATGAGGAAAATATCATTCATTCTTTCATGAGCAGATTGGGAGAAGAAGAGCAAGAGAGCAAGGGAGATTTCTGGACAAGAAGGAGAAAGAGGCAGCAGTTTGGCACACATACCAGGCAGCTCTTCAGCAAAATCAGAACAGCAGAACAGCAGCAAGAACAAGCAGAAAAAGCTGATTTTTTGCTGAAAACTGAGAAGTTTGCACGAATATCGAGGAACTGATTTTCGGCACAGAAATCTAGGTCTGTCCGTACAGTTAGTACAGTACGTAAAGTCTGTACGGTCTGTACATCCGTACGTACGTACAGTCCGTACATCCGTACGGTCCGTACCGCGCGTACAACAAGTTCCCAGGTTGTCTGTTGGGCTGAAAAACAGATAAGTTTGCTTGCTGGAAATTTATTTTGCTGAAATTTTCTCACTGTAAAAAGGGATTTTCCAGAAATAAAGAAGAGCTCTCAAACTGGTTTTCCCCAAGAGTTGTAGGGGGTTTTTCCAGGGTCACATTGACCAAAAATATCAGTGTTTTAATGTGTTTTAATGGCTGTTTATTACTGCTGATTTTTATTTCTGCAAATTCCAGCATTCTGTAAAATTTCCAAAATTTGTAGTTTCAGCAGATTTATTTTTTCCAGCTTGTTGAATGTATGGTTATAGGAAAGGGCATTTAACTACATGGGAGAAATAAGGAGAAACTGAAAACCGAGGTGGGAAAACAGAAATTTTAACGTGGTATCAGAGCTCGAGTGTTGAAGGGCAGTTTGGGACGGACAGCAAAAGAGAAAAAATACAGCTGCTGATTTTTCACTCAGAAAATTCCAGCAAGCTGATTTTTCATAAACAGCAAGTTTTATCTTTACTACAGCAGTGCTATTTTTCAGTTTTAGGACAGCAGGATGTCATTGGGATTGAGGGTGGAGGATAAGTTGGATGGGCATACAAATTACAGCGTTTGGAAGGAGAGAATGCAGAGTATCTTTGAGGAGGCAAAAGTCTGGGATATCATGGTGCATACCACATAGAACCCTCTTGTTGTACCTACTGATGCTACTCAGTTGGCTGAGTATAATAAAAAGAACAACAAGGGTAAGAGGTTGATTTAGACAGAGTCAAAGACCATTGCATTCCTCATGTGAGAGAGAAGAGCAATGCCCATGAGATGTGAACAGCATTGTCCAATCTCTACCAGAGTACCAATGAGAACCGAAAAATGGTCCTGAACGAGAAGCTGAAGAACATTAAGATGAGTAATGATAGTGCAGCTGGATATCTCACAAAGATTACTAATGTGAGAGATGAGTTGGCAGCAATTGGAGAGGCCATTCCACCAACTGAATTGGTGCGGATTGCAGTGAATGACCTCCCCCGTTCATGGAAGAACTTTGCTGATGGGGTTTGTGCACGTGAGACCCTTCCCACTTGGAAGAGGTTTTGGAATGATTGCATTCAAACAGAGATCAGGAAAGGACAGCTTGGGACAGCCAAGCCAGTTTAGCAGCATGAGGATGTAGCACTGTCAGCAGGAGGCAAGAAAGGCAAAGGGAAGAAGCAGGCTTCCACAAGCAATGGTGGGGGCAAAGGCAAATGTAAAGGTAAACAGGGTAACACACAAAAAGACTACTCCAAGGTGAAGTGTTGGAATTGTCAAAAGATGGGACACTATGCAGTTGTGTGTTCGGAGAAGAAGAAGAAGGGGAAGAACCAGAGCGTGGTAGCTTCAGTAGAGGTTGAAGACTTTGCAGTTCGTTTTGACCGAGAGTTTGGCTTCACTGCGTATGAGTCCTCTAGTGCAGGATCACCTGCCACACAGGTTCAGAGGGAGCATGCTTTTCCCTCGATTCGCGTAGCATCTTCAGGTATCTGGTATGTGGGCAATGGGGCTTCACGTCACATGAAATGAGTCCGTGAGTACTTCTCTGAGCTTCCAGAGAGTGGCACTGATATAGAGGTAGTATTCGGTGATGACAGAGTTGTTAGAGCAGTCGGGGTGGGGACGCTGACATTTCAAAGGGAGTCCAAACATCCCTTGAAGGTGACAGATGTTCTTTATGTGCCAGGGATGAGGAAGAATCTCATATCCGTCTCAGCTTTGGAGGACAGAGGGTATGAGGTATTGTTTAAGGGAGGACATGTGTAGATGTATCCCAGGGACACTCCAGCTGATTCAGCTAGAGTGATAGGTGTACGCCATGTAAAGGTGTACAAGTTTGCATTCTAGTCCCTTGTGGCATTGAGCAGTAGTACCAACAGCAGAGCTAGCAGTTATGAGCTATGTGAGATTTGGCACCGCAGGATGGGACATATGTATCATGGAGCCTTGAGGACCTTGCAGGAGATCACTATAGGTGTGCCAGATTTCAGTATTGATCACTTTGATACTTGCAGAGGATGTGCGATGGGCAAGTTTGCCAAATACCCTTTTCCCAACAGTGACAGCAGAGCGACTGGGATACTTGATTTGATTCATTCTGATGTGAGCGGTCGGATGTCTCATGTTTCCTTGAGTGGATATGAGTACTATGTTTTATTCATTGATAATCACTCCAGGAGGACCTGGATTTATTTCTTGAAGACCAAAAGTGAGGTCTTCAAGCGGTTTCAAGAGTTTAGAGCTCTTGTGGAGACACAGACAGGTCGAAAGATCAAGTCCCTGAGGTCGGACAATGGGGGAGAGTACACCCTTGGAGAGTTTGTTGATTATTGTTCGGAGGCAGGCATTAGGAGGGAGTTCACTGTTCCTTACAACCCCCAGCAGAACGGGGTTGCGGAGAGGAAGAACAGATCCATCATAGGGGCTGCCAAAGCCATGTTACATGATCAGGGGTTGCCATTGTTTTTGTGGGCAGAGGCCTGCAACACAGCTGTTTACTTGCAGAACAGGAGTCCGCATCGTGCCTTGGGGCACATGACTCAGGAGGAGCCTTTCTCTGGGAAGAAGCCTGATATTGGTCATCTTCATATCTTTGGATGCATTACATACTCCTATATACCCAAGGAGAAGAGGACCAAACTAGAGCCCACCGCAGAGAAGGGTATCTTTTTGGGCTACAGTGAGACCTCAAAGGCCTTTCGGATTTACATTCCTGCACAGAGGAGAGTTGTTGTTAGGTGGGATGTGAAGTTCGAGGAGGACAGGACCTTTAGGAGGTCACGACAGTTAGAGTATCTTGATCAGCCAGACCCTCAACAGCAGTTGAGTCAATCGCAGGGATCTAGTGGGTAGGGATCAGGAGGATCAGGAGGTACATCTATAGGATGTCAGGTCCGTCAGTGAGCAGTGGCTCGCCGAGCCAGAGAGGTGGTGCTCCGAGCAGTTCACAGAGCAATTCACTAGGGAGTCCACTGATGGACAGTTCACACGGTACCTCAGCTTCTACAGGTTCAGGTGCAGGCAGGAGGACAGTAGACAGGCAGTTAGGAGTTCAGGCTCTTGATGATGAGGAGGAGTTTCATTCTCCAGTGGGAGAAGTGCGCTCAGGGAAGAGGAAGCCCAATTGGCTTCAAGACACCTTGAGAGATGCCACATCTGTTGCTGAGCCGAAGAGGCTGGTCAGAGAGAGTAGACTGCCTGAGAGGTTTTGTAGCTATATGGCAATGGTTACCAGCATCCTTGACTCTGAGCCTTCTAGCTATGAGGAGGCAGCTAACCAACAGGTCTGAAGAGAGGCCATGCAGGAGGAGTATTCTTCTATCATGAAGAATGATGTTTGGGAGGTGGTGCCGAGGCCTGAGGGCAAAT
The DNA here is from genome assembly GCA_000404065.3 of Pinus taeda. NCBI lineage: Eukaryota > Viridiplantae > Streptophyta > Pinopsida > Pinales > Pinaceae > Pinus > Pinus taeda. The sequence goes on along the minus strand of APFE031050858.1, from coordinate 240,411 downwards.
CCGTGGTTACTTCCAGATGGCTTTACAAGGTAAAGCATGCTGCAGATGGCAACATTGAGAAATTCAAAGCGAGGTTTGTGGCTAGAGGGTTCTCCCAGGTAGAGGGAGTTGATTATGAGGAGACCTTCGCTCCCGTGGCTCGATATACTTCGATTCGCTCCATTATTATCGATAGCAACAGAGATGGGTTGGAAGATCCACCAGATGGATGTGAAGACTGCATTTCTCAATGGCTTCATACAGGAGGAGGTGTACATTGAGCAGCCACAGGGCCTTGAGGTGCATGGGAAGGAGTCCCATGTGTGCAGACTGAAGAAGGCCCTTTATGGCCTGAAGCAAGCTCCCAGAGCTTGGTACTCCAGGATAGATACTTATTTGCAGGGGATGGGTTTCACAAAGAGTGAGGCAGATCCGAACCTTTACTTTATTGTGATAGGTGAGGAGCTTCTCATTCTGGTGCTGTATGTGGATGACTTGGTCATTACAGGTGCAGAGAGACTCATAGAGCACTACAAGAGAGATCTTGCGACGGAGTTTGAGATGAAGGACATTGGCTTGATGCATTACTTTTTGGGTTTGGAGGTGTGACAGGAGGAGGGGCATTTCTTCCTGGGGCAGGGGAAGTATATTGTGGACATCCTTAGCAGATTCCACATGGAGGATTGTAGACCCATGTCGACACCGATGATTACCAACTGGAAGAAGCTTCATGCTTCGGATTCCGAGTTGGTGGATCTCACATTGTACAGGCAGCTGATTGGTTCCTTGATGTATTTGGTCAACACTAGACCAGATATCTGTTTTGCAGTCAACACGATGAGTCAGTTTATGTGTGAGCCTAGGAAGGTTCACTGGGTGGCTGCAAACACATTTTGCGGTACTTGCAGGGGATAATGGATTATGGTCTGGACTACAGGCAGGGGGATGGAGTGAGATTGGCAGGTTATACTGATTCTGATTGGGCAGGGTGTGCTTCTGATAGGAAGAGCACTTCAGGGTGCTGCTTTGGGTTGGGTTCGACAGTAGTGTCATGGTTCAACCGGAAGCAGCAGTCAGTAGCATTGAGTTCAGCGGAAGCAGAGTATATGGCAGCCAAACTAGCTAGTTGTGAGGCCATCTGGCTTCACAAGATGTTGTTTGGCTTATTTGGTCAGCGGTTGAGACCTTCAGTGATTTACTATGATAATCAGAGTTGCATTAAACTCACGGAGAATCCAGTATTTCATGATAGGTCAAAGCATATCGGGATCATATATCATTTCATCAGAGACTATGTTCAGAAGGGAGTTGTGAAGCTTGAGTATATTTCCACTGATGAGCAGGTAGCAGACATTCTTACCAAAGCCTTACCCACGGGGCAAGCATGTTTACTTCAGAGACAAGATGGGTGTGGTGAGGAACACCTTCCTCGGTAAGAGGGAGTGTTGAAATTTGGTACCGGAGAACAGGTGGTTCCCTTAGGCTTCGATCTTTGGCCTAGGGAAAAGTGTCCAAAAGATTTTAATTTTTCTCCTAAAGTGACTTTATAATTTTTATAAAGTTAAAATCTGATTTAAAAGTGACCTGGCTCCTAATCAGAATCCCCGATCGAGGTGTGAAACATTTGGAGGCCCACTTGGATTTGATTGATATGACATAGCATTTATTGGTTTGGGACAGTGGGTGGTATCCCCCACGCCCTCACACGCTTATCCACTATGATAACATGAAGCGTTGCAGATCAAGGCAGATTCTCAATGTGAAGGTTGGTAACCCTTGATGCCTACAGGTGGTGGGAGCAGAGGTGGAGTTGTGACCATCTGTCTAGCGTATAAACTTGGGTCCTCAACCTCTTAGGGAGCCTAAGTTTGATGTTTACAAGTTCACAGTGCCAGAAACGTGAGAGGTATACCCAACTGCTGCCTGTCTCAGTGTGAGGTTGACATATGAAGTCTGGTATGTTAGAATGCTATCTTTATATCCTAGGTTGGGGCTGCTACTCGTGATAAGCCTACTCGTGACAAGCCTCACGTTCGGAGGAGAATTGAAACAATAGCTAAATTAGCAGTTTTTGTGACTGTCAATATTGGCTTTTTCAATTATGTAATGTCGATTTCTATTTCTTTTGGCAACATCCTTTCTCGTATGGGCATGCTTACTGGTTTCTGGTTTTTTCTCATGATTTTTCCTCTGCATGTTGATAATTGGGTTCCCTGTTTTAAGCTTGAATTGTTTGGGCAAGCCCTGTGGAGAGTAAGGGTTTTGGTAAATGATCAGGAGAGACTCTACGGACCCAGGGCTTAGGTGTGCATGGGGGCCACCTTTTTTATTCTAGTGGTACCTCCCACTCTCGGAGGATTACTGTTTATGTATGCTTGTTGGCTTAGGTGGTGCAATTCTGAAGGGACGTAGTGATGTCTGATGCTTCATTTGTGTTTTTGGTCATAAATTAAATTAATGTTTGTCTTTCGGGTGGTTCTTTGTATAAATCATATTCCAGGTTCGCCTACATTGTATCCACTTTCAGCCACTGTATAGTGCGTTGGTTTACAAGAGCGAGAAGGTGGAAGAAGGGTGAAGAAAGGGGGCCTGACCTAGGTAGAGATGTTTAAGTCTCAGCCTCATGGTGGAGCCTTGGGTTGAGGCGGAAGTGGCCGCAAACACTAGGAGGGCAAAGGAAAAGACGTTGGTTCATCTTCCGTTAGACTGTGGACATTAGACTGCGCGACAGAGCATTGCGTGGTAGAGTACTATGCGATAGAGGACTATGCAGTAGAGGGGTCGGAAAATGAACTCTGAGATTCTTCAGGCCACGATTCAAGCATACTGAGAAGGGACCCCAACAAAAGTGAAACAATTGATTGGAAGTTGGGAGGTAGAGTTGAATTTGAAAGCCAAGCTTGAACTGCTAATTGAAGATTGGGAGGAGCTAATCACAGACCCTGGGTACACTCGCGATCATCTCATCCTGTTTAAACAGTCCGTCCATCTCTACTAGTTAATGAAATGCATAGTGACGAAAGCAATGGCTACGATCACCAACGCAACATCGCAAGGTGAGGTTGAGCCAGGCCTCTGAGACATTCAAAACAAACTCCAGCTTATTCAACTTCAGTGGCTGAATCAAAACACTTGCCTAGGCCGTATTGAGAAGCATATCCCATATTTGCCGCACTCTGAATTGCCAGGGTCAAGTGCTAAAGATCATGCTCTGGTCGAATCATCAGATGATTAGTTGGGCGAAGTTATGCCTGTTAATTTTGGCTTAATTTTGGTTGTATATGTCAGGTAGCATTTATGTTTTTATTGTTATATAGTGTCTATTAGTATAATAATACTTTAGTTTTATTAATAACTTGGGTTTATTATATTAATCCCTTGGGTTTTAATATATTACTATTAATATTAAAATGTTGAGACAATATTAATATTATAAACTTGAGATCAATATACAATATATATTTAATATTATTAATATAATCTAACTCTAGAGTATTGATAGTTATGAAGTATTGATAGTTATATTAATATGTTAATCATTAAGATTTTGGTAAGACATAAATAAGTATTATTGATGATACTCTTATGTTATTGTTAATTATGTAATAATTTAAAATATAATTGTTAATATATTAATATAATATTATATAATAACATAGTATTAATATAATTAAGTTTTATTATTTATAAAATTATTAATAATTACAAGTAGTCAATTTTTTTATAGTAAATTTCATATTTTATCATTTTTGGCGCTGGTGATGGACCCCTGTTGGGGTTCTAAACATGGACATAATGAACATAATATTGTGGATAATCTGGATCATACTACTCCAGTAAATTTCATATTATATTTAATAATTATTAAATATAATTATTAATATGGTTGAAATACAAATATAGTTGTAAACGTGTTTCATATACACTAGGAAACGTATATTAACCACATTAGCAAATATAGTTACTTCATATACCTCCATCAACCTATATCAATGAGGTTAATAACAATTACATTAAATATATAAGCTAGTAATATTTCTAGAATTGAACTTACAACATAGTTAGTGCAGGAAAGCAAAGCAACGACAAGCAAAGGAAAAATTCTCATCTTGTGATGTAAGTTCATGCATGTGCAATTGTCTCCAAAGAAAGATTAACTCTAACTGGCAAACCAAGTCCTTATTGTTTATACCATAGTTACCAAATTTGAATTAGAACTTGAATTTGATTATAGGATACTTAAAAAATTCTACCATCCGAGAACAAATCGAGAGTATACATCAAAGAGACTTATTTTTTCAAAATTTTAAGAATTGAAAGGAACAATAATTATACTCCAATCCTTAAAGAAAACTTATCTCTAAAAATGACCTCTCTTGTCTGAGATGTTACAACCCCTCCTATTTAAGATGATTAAAAAGAAATGAGGAAAAAAACTAAAACATGTAAAGTAAAATTTAGGAATGAAAACTCAAAACTAAATCCTATATAAAAGATGGAACACTAAATATTAAAAATAAGCTTAAGTGATATCCACATGTTAGTAAATTTGTCTCTCCTTCAACAAATCCATATAACTTCGAAAATGTAAAAAACATCCTCATTTTTGGAAAGAGAATGCATGCATTAGTTCAAAATTTCAATTGGCCCTAAGTTTAATAGATGAAAGCTAAATTATCAACTAATAAATCAAGTTCTAAATACAATAAAATATCAGAATATTAGATTCAAAGTCTAGATAATTATATAAAAAATTGATACTAGCATGATGAGCTTTTCTAAACAAATTTAAAATTTCAACTTCATTTAATTAGTTTCTATATAAACCAAATTTATTCAACAATAATGAAAAATAATATTAACAAAATATTATTATTATTATAAATTATAGAAAAAAAACTTAATTTGAATTCCATAACAATAATGTTTAGTTAGTTTTTTTTTAACATAAAATTTACCTTAGTTAAATTTTTTTAAATATAGAATTTGATGAGATTTTTTGTTCATTAAATTTGGCAAAAATCTCATGTAGGTGACAACAATAGGATTTGTTGCTATATTAGCTCCATATTCTCGAGGAGGAGTTATTGCATCCTATATTTGTTGTGAGAGAATTTATGATTCAGTTTTCTACTCTTAGCTATAAAAATATAAGCCCATAGAGGATTTTGTGTAGTGAAGAGAGTGCGTGAGGAATTAAAATTGTTGTAATCTTCTGTTGAATAATAAGATTGCCGATGCCTCTGTTTTGGTGGATGTAGCCCAAATCGGTTGGGTGAACCACGTTAAATATTTGTATTATTTTTATGATTTTGTGTTGTGTATGCTTTTTAAATTTCTGTTGCATATTATTTTGCTCCAACAATTGGTACCAGAGCATGTTGTGGAGCTGGTACGTGTGTCAAAAACGCCAAGTCTGTTGCGGAAGGTGGAGTTTTGCCGTTGGCGCGGTTTCGTTGGGAACAATCGCGCCAATTTTGAGCCAGAGGAAGGGTTGGTGAGGAAACGCAAGGTTTAAGTGCGCCAGCGCGCCGAAATCCCGATTGGCACGGAAACGCAAGGTTTAAGCGCACCAATTTTGTGCCTTGCATCGATTTTGTTTGTGGCGCGGATTTTTCGCTGTCAAAGAGCGCCAAGCATTTTTCTCTTTGGTAAATCTGCAATTTGTACGACAGAGGCATTTTATTACAAGGTAAAGGCATTATAGTATAAGGCAAATGCATTTTTTAAATAAAAATTTCATTTATTAAAAAGTTGGAATTGAAGATTTTGTGTTACAACATGGCAAAAACTCAAAGTGCTCGTTTTGAGATCAAGAAGTTCAATGGCAAAAACAACTTCGAAATCTGGCAAGTGAAGATGTATGATCTACTCGTGCAACAAGGCGTGGCGAAGGCGTTGTTGGAAAAAGCCAAACAGCCTTACACCGTGACAGATGATGAATGGAGCGACTTGGATGAAAGAGCACTGAGCGGTATTCGACTATGTTTGGCGGATGATGTTTTGTTTAACATCGTGTTAGAGAAAACTGTTGCTGGTTTGTGGACAAAGCTTGAGAAGCTGTACATGACAAAATCCTTAACCAATAGGATTCTTCTGAAACAACAGTTTTTACAGTTTGTGGAAACATGAAGGAAAAGGTACTCATATTATCTGATCAAATTGATACCTTTAATAACCTCTGGTGCAGATAGAGAAGTATAGAAGTAAAATTGAATCAGAAATAAAGCTATAACTTTATTATGCTCGTTGCCCGAGTCATGGGATCATTTTGTTACTTCTATAAGTCTTAGTTCATCAGAAACCCTTGAATTTGATGATGTTGTTGGAGCTTTGTTGTCCGAAGAGACAAGGAAGAGGTCAAATTCAGAAACATCTACATTAGAAGCCATGATGGGCAAAGGTCGTTCTAAAGAAAGACGCTTCAGTAAGCACAACGACTCGCGTTCAAAATTGAAAGGGAAGAAGAGTAAGGTAAAGTGTTGGTTTTGTGGCAAATCGGGACATTTGAAGAAGGATTGTTGGAAGAGATAGCAAACATCCAAAGAAGACTCTTCGACAGAGAAGAAAGAAGCAAACACGACAGATACAGATTCAGCATCCGTTTCAGGTATGAGTGATGAAGTGTTGTCAGTTCATTTGTCTAATCATGATCAACATTGGCTGTTAGATTCTGGTGCATCAAATCACATGTGCATTCATAGAGAATGGTTCACAACTTATAAATCAATCAAAGATGGAGTAGTTTACATGGGAAATGATGTCACATGTAACATTGTGGGAATTGGAAGCGTCCAGCTTAAAATGTTTGATGGGACAAATAAAATTCTAACTGATGTAAGACATGTACCTGAATTAAGAAAAAACCTCATTTCTCTAGGAGTACTAGACATTAATGGATATAAAACTTTTATTCAAGGTGGAGTAATGAAAGTTTATAAAGGAATTTTACTAGTGATGAAAGCAAAGAAGGTTGGAAATCTTTTTCAGTTAGAAGGAAAAATAGAGTCAGATCATGTTTCTACAGTGTCTGAAAATGACAGTAATTCTATTCGTTTATGGCATCAAAGGTTGGGCCATATGAGCGAAAGAAGTTTAAAGATTTTATCTGATCGTATGTTACTTCCTAATTTAAAGTCTGTTAAGTTAGATTTATGCAAACATTGTCTATTTGGGAAACAAAACAAGAAAAAGTTTAAAGCTGGAAAACATACTAGTAAGGGAATCCTTGATTATATCCATTTTGATGTTTGGGGTCCATCTCCTACAACCTCATATGGAGGATCGTCATATTTTGTATCTTTTATTGATGATTTCTCTAGAAAAGTGTTGGTCTACATGTTAAAAAAGAACTCTGATGTATTTACAGTTTTCAAACAGTTTAGAGCATTAGTTGAAAACATCACTGGAAGAACCATTAAATGTTTAAGAACTGACAATGGTGGTGAGTTTACTTCAAAGGAATTTGACAATTATTGCAAAGACGCTGGGATCGAAAGATATAGGACCACTGTATATACTCCTCAGCAAAATGGAGTTGCAGAATGCATGAACATGACTCTTTTAGAGAGAGCAAGAAGTATGCTTAGTAACGCCAATTTGCAGAAGGAATTGTGGACAGAAGTGGTTTCTACAGCGTGTTATTTGATAAATCGATCACCATCAACGACGATAGGATGCAAAATTCCTCAAGAGGTATGGAAAGGTCATCCTTGTGATTATTCTAAACTAAAAGTTTTTGGTTGTGACGCATATCCTTTAATTCCGAAACATCAGCGTTCTAAATTAGATCCTAAATCAAAAAGATATATCTTTGTTATATATGGTGATGGGACTAAGGGATACAGATTGTGGGATTCTATTACTCACAAGATCATCATTAACAGAGATGTTAAATTTAATGAATCCTCACTTGCAAATTCAGATGTAGATGATAAATTGAAACAGGATAATGTATCTAAGCTTCAACACATTCAGTTTGAAACCAATTCAAATATTGATGATAGTCAAGATGAACATGGTTCAGATGCAAGTCATGAACAAGTTTCAGATGCAGATCATGAACATGTTTCAGACGCTGATCATGAAGAAGTTCCTACAGATAGTAATCAGCAAATTGTGGAAGTACCAGAAACCTCTTTAAGGAGGTCCACAAGAATGAAACGTCTTCCTAAAAGGTATAATGATTATGTTACTTCAGTGGCTTTAACCGCTAACTATGATAAACCTTTGTGCTATCAGGAAGTTGTAGAAGGTTCTAAAAGTGAAAAGTGGAAAGAAGCTATGAAGGACGAAATGATGGCATTAGTCAAGAATGGCACATGGGATCTGGTAGAACTTCCTAAAGACAGAAAAACTGTGGGTTGTAAATGGGTTTACAAATTGAAAAGGGGTGTTGATGATATAGAGGACAGGTACAAAGCAAGGCTGGTCGCAAAAGGTTTTTCTCAGAAAGCAGGCATTGAATTTCATGAGATATTTCCACCAGTGGTAAAAATTGTTTCAATTCGAATTGTATTAGCATTAGTCGCTTTACTTGATTTAGAATTACAACAACTAGATG